>JACTAT010000013.1:1044133-1062688 GCA_014526335.1 Chrysaora quinquecirrha | reverse complement strand
CTCAGTTCCGCTCATAAAATCTAGACGAACAATAACAGCAATTCGCTACACAGTTTTAGCAGCTCTCTGATAACAACAACAACTAAAGATGGTAGCTGCTATAACCGGAAGTAGTGTAATAAGTCTATTGCAGTGAATTCGTTTCTTATCTACGCATTGTAATTTGATTTTTAACTGCTGGGAATTGAAATTTCTGCTCACTTCTTCTTAAATTGGATGCCATTGATTTCTTTGTCTTCCACAATGCTGATCATAGCATTTATTTTTGTCATTTCAGGAAATTTGTCTGGAGAAAGCAAAACTGGGCACTGGAACCCACTTGATTTCAACTTACTGATGATCCTTGGATGCATAGCAACTGGAACTGCTCCTAACGTTGATTGGCTGGTTGAAATGACACCAGTTGACTTTGTTAGCAAATCTATTGTGCACCTAACACAAGTAGGTCTTATAAATCGAATTAAAGATATCAACTCTATTCACACTCTTAGATCATTTTCTGGCGTTCTATTTTACCTTTTTTTGTAGTAATGCTTTGTCTTTCACCAGGCAATTTCTTGGTCATTGGGGAAAACATTCCATGTTATAAATTCAAAGCCTGTAGATTCAAAGTAAGAGTATTGATAAACCTTGGTAGAAATTTACCTAAATATTTGGTACATTTAGTGAACATGCTGTGATAATGCCTCAATCATTTTGTCATGTTGTGCAGAATAATTATGTTTTGCTCATTTCAGGCTTTTATTTGAATGGATCTCGACCCATGGATACCCACTGAAAATCGTTCCTTTTAGTGAGTGGCATAACAGGTGTGAAACCTACATAATTTCCCTTACGTTGACTCTTCATTACATAGCACCCCAAGCATTCCTGTATGTAATTGATCTAAACCTAAACCTTTTTTCCTTGCAGCTTGCGTGATTTTAATTCAAGAAAAATGACAGTTCGTTCAGACTGCTTCTGCAGCTGCTTGATACTATGGTGGGGTAAGTGAATTGTCAGTATAGTGAAAACAAGTATTGTATCTTTAATGTAACTTATACGTATCTTTAATGCCTTTAACACGTTTTATAATTCATTATCACTATTTAGATTATTTAGGGTTTTTGTTTTATATTTTGAATTAGTTGAACTAAAGATGAACATCAGAACGTTGGGAACATATATTTACTAGAAGTTGTTGTTTTTATTTCGAAATTACTTATTATGTTATCTTTCAATTTGCATTTTAACTGGTGTAACACTTTTTATTTTTTCTAGGAATGAAGATTTCTTCCCAAAACTGAGTACTTATCAAAATGGAAAATTCCAGAAGTTTCTTAAAGTTTATCTCGACTCTGCATACCCAGCTACAAATGTTGCATTGTTAGAAACTTACACGAAATGCCTTGCGTCACGTGGAGTCATCCAGCAACCAAAGATGCCTATAAAAGGTATACTTTCTATTATTTTCCTTACTTTGTTTCGATTTCGTTTTAAACATCGTTCAGCAAAAAAGGATTTTAACTTGGCTATTTCGCTAGCAGAAAAGGTTAACCTCAAAATCTGTTTAAGATTGTCGCTAATATATGCTTCCTTTTAGTAAAATAAACACAACAAAATTCTTCTGAAATCGCCAGAGTCTAAAGTTGTGATAGAGCTTTTTGCTAAGATGTGTAATTTTCAAACAAATGGTGTTTTGCCTTGATGCAGTGCCTAATAATTACCATCTTATCTTCCGCGAGAAACTAATAAAATGTCAAATGCTAGTTTCATTTTGTAATTGTATCAAGGTCTTTAGCTGGTTGGATATAAAGCGCCAAAATATATCTGAGGGGCATTTCACTCCTGGAAGAAGCGGACCCAGATTCATGTTGAAATGAAAGGATTCTTACAGGATTCCTACAAAAACGATAAAGATTCCAGCTGAGGATGTACGAGATTCTACGAAGTGAATTTCCCCTCGGATATATATCTGCATCAATTCTGATTTTTTATGTTTGTCTTGCTTTTCAAATCAAATTCAATTTTGATGCAATGCAGTATGTAGACAGTACCTTTCAAAATGCCATTTGTTCTATTTTTAGAAAAGAAATTGCTGAGTGGTACAGTTGCAGCTGTCACTGGTGCTTCAAGTGGCATTGGTGAGGCAGTTGCAAGAAAACTTGCCGAATCTGGTGCATCAGTTGCCATTGCCGCAAGAAGACTTGATAGGTAGGCATTTCCTTTGCAAGTATGTTCTTTTCAGCCTATGGGTGTGCAATCTACTGCTATGGGTATAGGTAGCTTCATATATTCATGTTTGTATATTGTAATTCATTTTAACATTGATTTATTGTTTTACTAGATTAGAGGAAGTTCGAAATAGCATCGTACAAGATGGAAATGTCGCTATTGCGGTTAAGACTGATGTTGTCAATAGACAGAACGTAAGCTGAATGATCCTACTTTCGTCTTCTCTAAATTCATCCCACTTTTTGTCGTTCTATTGCTCTGTCACTTCAACGAGTAAGCCTATGGTATTAAGATTACAGGCCTTTTTTCCTCAGTCTACAGTATCACAAATCGTCGGTAGCTGAATTCCCAAGTCGTGCTTTAAGCTGTTAGTTTAGTTTGCAGCTACAACTTTCCCACTTGCTTTTGCCGCTAGTTGCGTACCTTGGTATCTTGTTTAAGATTTTTTTACTGAAAACCTACGGAAACTATATGAAAAGAATTCATCCGTTAGTCAAACTTCAGTTTTTTGTCTTATTAATTACACTATTTTTGTTTTTCTATTAGATGGAAGACTTGGTCAAACAGACTGAGGATACACTAGGCCCTGTGGACATGATGATTTGTTGTGCTGGTGTAATGTACTACACAATGATGAAGAACCTACATGTGGGTGAATGGGAAAGAACTGTCGATATTAATTGCAAAGTGAGTGTTTCATGATTACTTTTGCTGTTTATTGGAAATGAAAATGCTATCAAAATTATTTTAGCTTTCCAGTTGTTTCAGTGCTTTTTTTTTTGAACTTAAAGTTAATTTCTCATTATTGAGAGTTTCGTGCTATTGTTTTTCCTTATCTCTTAAATCCTGATCGATTTTAGGGCGTCTTGAACAGCATTTCGTCTGTGTTGCCTGGAATGTTAAAAAGAAGAAAAGGTCATATCATTATAATCTCTTCTGATGCTGGCAGAAAGGTTTGTAGTCGTTAAAGGAATTAATCTCATTGATTTCTACGTGAATGATGTTCTTGACATGATATCAAAATATGCAGAGAAATTTTTTATTCGGGCATGTAGTTACATGATAAATAAGTTGATCTCAAGGTTTCACATAAGTAAAGAAAAAAATATAGAATACATTTGGCTGTGATGATTACTGGAAGGTGTAGTCTAATGAATAGAACTTAACAGAGAAATTCCATTTGTGTTCTGTCTGCTAAAACTATGAATATTCTTGTGATCTTATTTTGCATGAGAAAGAATAATGGTGTAGAATGTAATAATCTAAGTTGAGGCTGTTCCGTCCTTTAGAAGTGTATTACGTGTCATTTCAAAACAGATTGAGGCAGCAATTGGGAGAGGGGTACATTTTGGAGCATATTTGATGGATCTAGGCATGCTTTTAGGGGTCGCTTCGTTTAGCACGATTTGAAACGATTTCAATTGTTTCAGGCCATTCACACTCCAGCTAACAAATTCGTTTCAAATTTCACCTGAAACTATCTGAAACAACTTCATTTTTCAATTTTGTTTCTAATAATATTGTGATTATTTTGTTTATCTACATGTTCTGCTTCTTGCACAAATCACTGCAATATATTTTAATGCACACTTTTTTGAATTCTCTTGTTTTTGATGTTCAGGTTTTCCCTGGATTGTCTGTTTATTCTGGAAGTAAATTCTTTGTCGAAGCTGTTGCACAAGGCTTGCGTCTTGAAACTGCTGATTCTGGTATCAAAGTCACAACAATACAACCAGGTGATTTCATTGTTGTAGCATATATTTGTTAAAAGGGAGTGCTGCTCCGGCCGAGGTAGAAAGCGAACCAGTGTATTGCGGAGACTGCCATGAGAACAAATGAGAAATTCGAAATGTAAATCAAGGGTTATGTTTGTGTCTGTAATAACTCTAAGGTGCCAAATAAACGTGCCCCCCGTTTATTGATATGAGTTTTTCCCCCACCCCCCGGATCTTGTTAGGACCCCCCGTTTATTAATTTTGGAAGTAAAAATTTCACTTGTGAAAGGATTTAACTACGTTTATTAAATTTTCCCCACCCCCGAACCTTATTAGAACTCCCCGTTTATTAAATTTTCGAAAAATTTCCCGACCCCCGTTTATTTGGCACCTTAGAGTAGTTAACAATTTCATTTTACAAATCAAATATTGTATTATATTTTTGTTTAAATTTGTAGCATTTTATATCTTTTTTGCCCATCGTTTATTCCTCTCAATCTCTATCTTCGTAACACTCTTCTAGGTGACGTACGAACAGAATTAGTTCAACATACAACGGATCAAGAGGTTGGTTACGAAATATGTAGAAATAACAAAACGTTTGCATGTCTTCTGTCCTAGAGGTTCCCTCAATGATCTGCTGATATGGCCTTATTCTTTTCCCCGTATATCAAGGTTTTGATTCACAAAACAAATACCAGTAATGTTGGTAAAACTACCTTCAGTCTTGGACAAAATATTTGAAACAAGACCTTCTTTCCAAGGAATACGGCCTACTCTATCGATTTTCTACTTTCAGAACTCCAATTCTTCCCCTTTTACTCCCAAAACAATGTTGGTAGTAGAGCAAGATAACTTTTCTTCGAAACAACATTGTAGCTGTGGAGCAGAGGGAAATCATAGGTAATAGCAGAACTATTTAGGCTGTTCTAATATATCTTATCCAAGATTGTAGGTCTAAAAAGCCTGAAAATTTAGATTTCCTACTTAGCTGGAATTTGTCACATTGTAAGAGGATTCGCTGATTCCTCCAGGTTTTGGTTAGGTTTGTCTTCTTCCCCAATAAAAGGTCTGTTTTTGCTGCAAAAAGCAGAGTAATAAGCATGCTATGCAGGAATTTTTTACATTCATCACTGAATACTCTGAACAAGATAACATTCAGTCGAACTTTTAACATCATATTTATTTGTATTGTTATATATCAATTTGATACAAGCTATGCTGCTATTCATGTTTTTTTAAATTTCAGGCAAAGGACCTTTTTGACTGCAGTGAAAAGACTCCGAAAATTCTGGAACCAGTTGACATTGCCAATGCTGTTCTTTATGCTGCAACACAACCTGAATATTGTGCCATTAACGAGATCCTTGTGGAACCCCGTCAAGCTCCAAGCTAAGTTTTTTTCCATTGAATCTCTTACTAAATTGAATTAATCGTATGAAGACTGAATCTCTGACTGAATCGAGTTGAATCTTATGAAGATATTAACATAATTCTAAAGTTTGGATTTTGATAATTTCGATTTAAGTTATTAGCTTTAAAATTTAAGATTTTGGGATTGATATTATCAGTAATAACACTTAACGTAGATAACTGTTAAAATATCTTTAAGAAGTGTCTTAATTTATAGAAATTATTATGCGAATTTATATTGTATAGATCGATTAATCATATAAAAAAATATATAAGTGAGAGAGGTATCTACTGGACTCTTAAGTTATGATAAAGAGGCTACAGAACAATGTCATTCGAGGAATTTACGTTATACAGAGTTAATCGATAAAGGGGTAAAACACCCTTTGTGAATTTGGTAATATTTGACGAAATATGAATTACAAATAATCTTTAATGAAGAAAATAAATTTATGACTATTTACTAATGTATAACAGAGTCTTAAGTTTGCTATAAGTAAAAATTATAACTTTAGTTTAGATTATATGTTTTGTTGAAAGAAAATCATTGCTATATGATGGCAAAAGTTGTTGTTTTTTACAGTCGTTTTCTCCTTTTATGCATTATAAGTTCGTATTTCTAGTTCTAGAGAATGGATCAGCTCAAAAAGCTTGTTTCTTTCAAAAGGAATTGCCGAGAATCAAGAACAGAATAACCAAGATAGTGAGTCAAAAATTTTCGATGAAATTTCTCTGTTTCCTTTTGCTAAATTCACACAAGGTTATATAAGCATATTATATCGATAGAGGCTCAACACAAGACAGAAATGTGTCGCTAGATTATACTATTTGGTTGCAACTATCATGCGACCAATACGCTTCAAGTTATTCCCCCATTTCAATTCCCTCTAACTCTAATAATCAATCAATCAATCAATCAATCAATCAATAACTCAAATACCAATAGCAATTCCAATTTGGTATCACTCAAAAAATCAATAAGTTTTGGTCTAATGTAGCAACTTTAGCGTCCTTCACACGGCTTCAGACTCCCAGACAGACCACATTGTTGTCGAATATCACCAGCGAAATTTTTGGCCTCGGATTCAAGCCACGGCGATAGTGCATAGTGACGCCAAAATTGAAAACGACACCTGACTTCAGCCTCGCATTGTAAACCTTGTTGCGGAATGCAAAGAAGATGCCATCTTTTTCTTTGACTTTATCTGCCTGTGTCACATCCAAAACAGATATTGCCTTGTCAAATCTCACCGTTACGTTCCAGCCATTCTTGTTTTCTTTAATTGGGATCCTTATTACCCCCTGTTCACCATCAGGCCACAATGATGAACGTTTGAAAAATCTGCTGCAATCAGGGTGTGGTGGTGGTGTTGTTGGCTCTGGGCATGTCAACCAGTCTGCTCCAATCGGCATGATATTATCACACGTGTCCTCCTCGGCTGCTTCACATGAGTATGTCTCAAATCGAACATTTTTGATCTTCAATTTCAAACCTCTTTGATAGTGAACTGTGAATTCTATTCTCAATGTCGTACCCTTTCGTAGATTACTGTTGTGTCTTTTGTTCTTTAAGATAAAAACCTTTCCAGATTTGCTCCCACCAACTATATCTGCATCAGGGACATCTAAAACTCTCACATACGCATCAAATTCAATTCTAACTTTCCAACCGTTCATGTCTCGTGTGACAGGCATTTTCAACTCAGCCCTAAAACCATCGGGAAACCTGCTCAGATATCTTAAATCGTCCTCGCAAATTCGGTCAAAACTGTTGTGTTTTTGAGCCACAATAAGCCCTTCTCTACTGTATCTCTCAGACATTTTCTTCCCGAAATCTTGACCGCCGCAAATAAACCTCGCCGGGTCAAAAATTATGCCTTGAATTCTTGCATTGCTGCTGCGAAAGTAACGCACAGTGAGTTCAACTTTGAATACTTTGTCAGCTTGAAGTCTTGCGTTGTAGTCTTTGTTCCCAATGACGAACTCCGTATTGTTTCTGTTGGTTAGAATATTTCCATGTGGAAAGGTCAAGACCATTACTGGCGCATCAAAGAAGATGACCATTTTCCATGCAGGCACTGCTCTTGGGACTGGAATGCTTAGCTCTACTTTGAATCCCTCAGACCATTGACTTACAATTCTTGAATTGTCAATGCAGTCAGGTATTTGGGGTGTCGGAATGTTTGATACGCATTGTTCATGGCTATTCTGTCCTGTATTGTCTATTTCTGTTGCCGGCTCACATACAAATGCTCCCAGTTGCATCCTGTTAATCTTTGGTGTTGGCCTTTCGTTGCGTGTGAAATGAACCACGAATTCCTGTGTGAGATTTCTCCCTGCTGGCAAGTGCATGTTGTGTCGTAAATGGGTCAGGATGAAACGAGATCCATTTTTAATGCCATTTTGGATATTAGCATTCGGAACATCAAGGACTTTCACGTTCTTATCAAACTGCAGCAGAAGATTCCATCCATTCTGAGCAGCCAGCACAGGCACTTTCATGATGCCTCGATACCCATCCGGGAATCGATTAGATATCTTGATGTATGCATCGCATACCTCTGCTGAACTGCAGCAAATGCACAATAGTGCAATTAACGCAATGAGAGTTATCTTACTCATCCTTGACCTAAAATCAAGCATGCAAACCAAACTTAGGCCTAGCTTGTAACTTCGCGTTTTCTCATCCATCTCTCTTTTATACTGTTGAAATTGAGATCGGCTGTGAAACAATACAGCTGCGTGGACCTTATAGATAAATTTTATCTAAATACTACTTACTATATCAAGAAAACCGACGTGGAAATTACTGTTGAAACCGATGATTTCACTATTCAAAGATCAATATTTTCAAATATGCAAGCGAAAAGTTTTCATCATTAATCGTCAAGTCAATTTGGTACAGGGAAGTTCCGCTAATATACAAACTTTTCATTGCTACAGCTCACTTCTTATTGAATCTGGAATTAACTTGAAGCCAGAACGGAGATAACGCTTTTACTTACACTTGCCAATACTTATTGTGTTTTTTAATGGAGAGAATTATGTCCTTAAAGTGCTATCAAACTGACCCGGGAAATCACATACCATATGTATAGCAGAAACGCCTATCTTTTACCATACCCTTTTTTTTATAAGCAACCGCTCAATAAGCAACTAGGGCTGAATTGGCCTCAACATTAAGCAACTTGAGGGCTCAATTGAATAACTGTAAGCAACTAAGAAGTCAAACAACCAAGCTTATTCTCTTTCTTGTGTTAGGAAATTGTTCTTCGTTCTTATGTTTTGCATGTTGAAGTTCGTTAGCTAACGTTTTTCAACTTACTGCCTCCCAAAAGTCATGTTGTAGGCCTAACAGATGACGATTTTGACCCGGGAAGTCAGGGGTGGTTAGTAGGTACTAAAAATGTTAAGCAACGTTTAAGCAACTTTGAGGGCTGAAATGTCTAAAATTTTAAGCAACTTTGAGGGCTGGACGAAAGTCAAGTTGCTTATTTAAAAAAAAGAGTGTACCCTGAATAAACGAGTCCGAAAAGCCTGTTTTATACCATACCCTTGAGCTCTCAATAAAAAATTTTGAAAAAATTTTATCAGATTTGAATTATATTTGCCAAAATTACCCATTGCGCATATTTTCATGAAGATCTGACTACATTTGTTTTTCGGCTGTTTTTAGCTGCCTGATCCTAGACTTATTACCTTCCTCCCACTCTTTCGGAAACAGGATGGTGGTGTGTGGAGGAGCGTAGACTACGACGAATGTAATAAGTCTAACCTGATCCAGGCGTTGACCCACAAAGACGAAAAGAGATCAAGCGAAATATCTTATGGCCTAATTTTTAAAACATTTTTTTATCCGCAGTCTCGAATCTTTAGACTCAAGAAATCTCAGTCGCCATTTAATTTTAGGGGGTGGGGCCTTTTAATGTATGTATTCATAATCCTTCAAAGTTGAGCAAACCATTTGAGATGAAATTTAGTGGAAATTAATTTAAACTGACTATTTAATCAATATTGCCACACTTCCAACATGAGGATGGAAAGTTATCTAAATTATTTGGCTACTGAGATCCTTGCTTCTCCTGTTAATGTTGCTTAGTGATTCTGTGTCTAATCTCTCTATCGTTGCTTCTTTCTTTCCTTGCAACTTTGTCTTTGTATCTCTTTATTTCTCGTAGGTATCTCGAAACCCCGCCAACGTAACTATTCGGTATTAGAGCTGATGTACACGAGATGGTTCTACTTGTTCTCGACTTGTTTTTTTACTTTGAGGATGTTTGATTATTGGAGTATAAAGTTAAGAAGGCCTTCACAACTTGCCAGACCTATGCTTGTTTTCAACAGAGGCCTAATTTGACTTCAACAGCCAAGGGATATGCCGTGTCCTTGGACATTTGTGTAACCCGTCGACCCAAGAACGTCCTTCATGCTCTCATACTTAAGTTATACACTCTTATTCTTATACACTTTTCTGTTTGCAAACGTTGGCAAGAGTTTCAGAGTCAAAAGATTCGTTAGGAGGCTTCCCCTATCTTGTGATTGCGCAAATATGACTGTAGCAAATGTTGTAGGAAATCCTATTATTACTTCTTACATTTTTTGAGTTTCTCAAAGCAGGGAAGCCTTAGCTGGTATGGCATATTTATTTATCTCCGGAAACGCCTTAGAAAGTTGTAGACGAAATCTTAGATTTATTTGTTTCAAGCTTGCTCTTGAAAATTACCAGAGTATGACGCTATCTTTGAACGTATGCTCTAAACAGGAAATTTTCCCTTCAGAAGAAATTTCCCGAGTGGAACTAAGCCACACATGGACATGTTCTGGCACATGGAAACAAGTTCTTGATATTTTTTCTCTCAAATTAATGTTTTACCATCACGATTCAAGAACATCTTACAGCAAAGGCAGGGATATCGAAAGAATTAGCGGGGTTTGAAACCTCCATGGTAACAATTACTCTCCAAAACTACGATAACTACTGGCAAACAGTTGCGCCCACAATTTGTATTACAGTAAATAAAAGGAATGAATGAAAATGGAAGTATAACAAATGCACGTAAGACCGCAATATTGAAGAAATTTCAATAGTTATAAAAACATAGTCCATCACAACAAACAACAATCTTTTTTATAATCCTATCTTCTTTCCTTTGGAATATTCCTTATCTTGGAATCCGCCTTATGCAACTTGAGTATGCAAATTACCTTGGGTGAGTGCTTTCGTATAATAAAACGTGGACATCTACTGTTAAGATTGTTATAATGTATTTTAATGCACAAATGTTTGTTTTTGTTTCTTAGACCACGAGAGAGTTGGGTTTTCCGATATGCAAGTGGGATGGAATAATTGTTTAAACAGCATCTGTGGTGTGGAACAAAGCAAAACAGTAACTATGTTTCTAAAACTTGTGTTTACCCACGTATAACACCCACGTATAATTTTAACAAATTTGAAGCCTAACGCTTAGATTTGCCATTTCAGATTTTGCCTCGCAAGGTCTGAAGAACTGAGCTGCTCACTGCAAAATGTTGTTCCCGTACCTCGCCATCTTGGTTGTCCTTGCTTATGGAGCTGATTCGATGTGTCCGAAGCCTTGCTCTGTAAAAATGCTTAGCATTTGGCCTAGGAATGGTTACAGGGCAAGCGTTTCAGTCAAAGCTCCGATGAATTATAGAGGGCAAAGACCTTTCAGAATCAACATGTTCTTCAACATCGCACCCCTAAAAGTTGAGAACCTGAACATTCAAGGTGGGAGCATCAACATGAGGAAATCTAAACTGCTTGGAAAGAGAGTAACAATATTATTCAGACCAGATCAACGAATTCGTAAAGGCTCGGTCGTAAGTTATCTTTTTTAATCGATTTAATATGCTATAATGAATGGTGATTGGTCTCATTGGTCAGATTGAAACTGGCCTGTTAGATAAAAGCTTAAAATAGTTTTTTTTGCGTAGCCAGACATCCAACATTGGAGGGGCAAAGGGTGTGGTCAAGGAAAAATAGGACATGGTTTTGAAACCAAACACTCAAGCCGACCTTTAAGAAAAATTTCTGAGATCAGCATCTCAAAAATCTACCAGCATTCTCTAGTCCCGGGGGGCCTTCCAGTGTCTCTTCCCCCTAATAACCCTCCCTTTACAACGCTTGTTGCTGCGAAGACAACCTGTGACTGTAGCCCCTGCTTACTAAGGTCATTAATTTTTATATTTTTTCTTTATGAAGGTGAACATTGAATTCCTTGTGAGGCATTCAACAAAAATGCCACAGCTTATGGAAGTACGCTTCTGGAGAAAGCCCGTCTGCTCATCCGCTCCTTGTCCAACTGGTAACGAGACAAGCACTGTCATGCCAATGACAACGAAACCATCTCAGTTTCCAAAGTGTGGCAGAAAAATCGTCAAAGAAATTGATTTGGCTCCTGATTACATCAAAGTTCGGTTGAATTTACCGGTAGCCACAGCAATGAAAGGCTGGAAGCTTGAGATTTTGTTTAACAAACCTATCCTGCGTCTGTCCAATTTCCCTGCTCTCCTTATTGAAGAAAGAGCCATGCGGTACTTCGTTCTTGAAAATCTGGTTTACAATGAAGATGTTGACGCTGGTACTTTTGGGTTCATGTTTTTGGCTCATTTTGATCGGAATTATGGATCTCATCCGAAAGTTGCAATGCTGAAATTTGGTTCTTTCGTATGCAAGATGAATGATAATGTCACCATCCCGCCAACGACCGTTGCACCACCCACCACGAGACCACAGCCCACCACCGAGAGACAAACAATCAGGCCACAAGAGGTTACTACAAATGGTCCTGCTACAACCCAAAAACCGGATGTGACGACTGAAGAACCTATTACGTCAGGTCCCATGACGACTGCTGAACCAGAAATAACAACAGAAAGAATAACAACTGCAGAACCCGTTACAACAGAAGCTCCAGTGACAACGGAAGCTCCAGTGACAACTGTGCCGGAAATTACAACTGATGCAATTACAACTGCAGAACCGGAAGTCACAACTGCTAAAACGGAAGAGCCACCAACCATGCCTCCAGAAAGCACTACGCCTGCACCGGAAGAGACATCTACCAAACCGGAAATGACTACAAAGAAACCAACAGCGGCAAAGGTAAATAGGAAAAGAGATCCGGATTTGTTTGATCCGATTGTAGGGGAAGAAAACTAAGGACCTCAACTTTTGACACTTTTTAAGGTTAATTTTTATCCTTTTATTAGCACTATTCTCTAGACAACACTAACAAGTATGCTCGTAATGCTCTCGAAGTTGGGAGATGTCAACTGTTGGCGCTATTTCCATTTGTTCCGTATGTGCCACATTTCGTGCCACAAATTTTTTATGAATTGCTTTTATTTGTGTTCCTGTCTATGAGTTGCAATCGTTCAATGTTTTGTATCATTGCTATTTCTATTCTTTATCTATGTTAGCATCAAGGAGCTTGTGTTTTTTGTTTATGTTCGTTCGTTTTCTTCCAATATAATCTTACCAAAAGTCCTAGTCATGTGGGCCTATGTGGGTTGTCTTATTAAGTTTTCAACGTTCAACTATTCACGTTTGTACAACGTTCCGTGCATTACAAGTCGTTGCTTCAGTTTCAAAAATCAACAGGTTAAGGTACGAAGCTCACAAAGCCGTTTTTGTCTTTACTGATAGACATGAAACGCAATGCATTGCTTTTTTGTGCACTTCACTTGCAAACTGGCTGATTCTAAGAACAACCAGCTGAAATTCACTTTAGAATAATTATTCTAACTCTAACGAAATGCCTGAATTGAAAAGTCAGTGATTTAGGCTTCTCAACTCTTCCTTTTTCTCTTGGCTTATTTCCTGATTGGTCAATCTATAGTCCTGATTGGTCAATCTATCGAATTGATCTGATTGGTGGAAGTGTTCCATGGTTTAAATAGGTGTACTCCGTGGTTTAATTGTGTCAGTATGAAGCTTGTAAATCTTAGACTAGAAATGCAAATAAACCGATAATAAATCTTTAAATCTGAAGGTGATGACGGAAGAGAAAAAGACAACATCGAATCCATTGGCTTGCAAACCTGAGTTTAACTACGATAAAGTTTTGAATCTGTCTCTTCTGTTTTACGAAGCTCAAAGATCTGGTAAACTCCCAGCATCAAATAGAATTCCATACAGGAAAGATTCAGCTGTTAATGATGGTAAAGATGTTGGCAAAGACCTCTCAGGGGGATATTATGACGCTGGTGACTTTGTGAAGTTTAATTTCCCAATGGCTTATACGATTACTGTGTTGTCATGGGGTGCAATTCAGTATGAAGACGCTTACAGAGCTTCTGGTCAATATCAGAATATGTTGGATGCAATAAAGTGGGGAACAGATTATTTTATCAAATGTCACACCGCTAAGAATGAGCTGTATGGTCAGGTTGGTGACGGTCATGTTGATCATTCATCCTGGGGAAGACCAGAAGATATGACCATGAACAGACCATCTGCAAAGATAGATGAATCTAAACCAGGTACATTTCATTGTCTGCTTATTACCTCAGCCAGTAATTACCGTCCTCAAGCTATCTTTAAATGATTATGTAATTAATTTAATAACTGTCTTGTATTGAATTTAGTACATATGACTAGCCGGGGTGCCCGTGTCATTTGGCAACATAAACATCGTTTTCAGATTAAAGGGCATAGATTTCTTATCAAAACTGAATCAAATTAACTCCATGTTTTGTATACGGCTGTTTTCTGATTCTTTTATTAATTTCAAGAGTTAAAATCAAGGAATTGCTATCTTTACCTGAATTTAGTATATATGACTAGCCGGGGTGCCTGTGTCTGTTGGAAACATATACATCGTTTTCACTTTAAATCACAAAGACTTATTTCTCAAACTAAATCAAATTAACTCCATGTTTTTCATACTGCTGTTTTCTGAATTTCAGGAGTTTAAATCAAGGAATTGCTGTCTTGTGTTGATTTTAGTATATATGACCAGCTAGGGTGCCCGTGTCAGATGGAAACATATACTTTTGTTTGAGTTTAAGAAATCTAGCATCTTAAGAATTCAAAATCAGACACACCTTAAATTTTGCATTCAAAATTATCTGCAACATATAGCTCTACAATGATCTTTTATTATTTTTATTCTCATAGGATCTGAGTTGGCTGGTGAAACTGCAGCAGCCCTGGCAGCCGCATCGATACACCAATTCAGCATCCGGGAAACTTCGGCGCGCTAAGAGGTTTGGGGCGAGTTATTGGGTGAAACTTTCTCTCTGGTGTCGAAGCTGCTTCGTGAAGACAACGCATTATCAACTCGGCTCAGAGAAAGTAAAAAAATTTGCGCATTACTTGTCGAATTTTCTTACTCTTACTTGTTATTTGCGTAGTTTGTTATCTTGGGAACAGCTTTCTTAAAAGCTCTTGTAAGTACCTTGCTCTGGCAAGCTACGCTTTGACAAATTTTCAGATAGGCCTTGCTTTTGTTGTTGGTGAAGGCGCTTGAAGTTGTTGGGATGGATATCGACATGGTAGCCAAGATGAAAGTCGATGAACTGAAGGCTTTCTTGCGATTGCGTGGACTAAAAACCAGCGGAAAGAAACAAGAGCTTATAGCTAGAGTCTTCGTTGCTATTGAAAATAACATTGCAGTGAAATTAACGGCGCAAGAAGTTGAAAAACAGCTGTCAAACGACTACATCGAAAAGTTAAAGATTGATCAGGGAACCAGCATTCCTGACCCCTTGCAGCTGAATGAAGGTTGGCTAGATGAAGAAAGTAGCATGACGCAGTGGCCAACAACAATGTATCCAGATATTTTTAATTTCTTGGCATTCCACCCAGCTGAGCTTGCAAGCAAAGATCTGAGTGACTATAAAACTTCAAAGGCTTATAGTTATTATAGTGATGGATGGCTTGGCAGATTATATTTTAACAAAATCAGTGAGCAAAGAAAATTCGATAAGTAATGCGCAAATTTTTTTACTTTCTCTGAGCCGAGTTGATAATGCGTTGTCTTCACGAAGCAGCTTCGACACCAGAGAGAAAGTTTCACCCAATAACTCGCCCCAAACCTCTTAGCGCGCCGAAGTTTCCCGGATGCTGAATTGGTGTATTGTATTCCGATCAGACACAGCATACTCACAGACTTTGCTGAGACATGCAAAGGAGTTGTTCGACTTTGCAGACAAATTCAGAGGCGTCTACAGTAATTCTATCCCCAATGCAGCCAATTTCTACAAAAGCTGGAGTGGTTATAATGATGAGCTCACTTGGGCAGCAGCTTGGTTGTACAGAGCATCAAAAGAAGCAAAATATCTTTCAGCAGCTAAATCCTTCTACAATCAGTTTGGTATGTCTTCAAACCCTCAAGAATTCTCGTGGGATGATAAGAAAGCTGGTGTACAGGTACTGATGGCGCAAATCACATCTGACAGCTCTTACAAGCAGAACGTAAAAACATTCTGCAATTCAATTTTGAACAAACAGAGAACACCAGCTGGACTGGTCTTCGTCAGTCAATGGGGAGCAAACAGGCATGCTGCAAATGTTGCATTCATATGCCTTCTTGCTGCTGATCTTGGCATCAGACAAGATGATTACCGATTATTTGCACGATCGCAAATTCACTACATGCTCGGTAAGCCGAATTCCCCACGCAGTTTCGTTGTTGGTTTTGGTAGGAATCCACCCCAGCGACCCCATCATAGATCGAGTTCCTGCCCCAATGCTCCTGACATTTGCGACTGGAATGACTACAACAGTGCTGCTCCCAACCCCATGTATTGTACGGTGCACTTGTTGGGGGGCCTGATGCAAATGATAATTATTCGGATAATCGAAGTGATTACGTCAAAAATGAAGTTGCTTGCGATTATAATGCTGGGTTCCAGTCCGCTTTGGCTGCTTTGAAACATCTTCAACTCATTGGAAAATGCTGAAACTTATATAACTTATTTTGAACTGTAGAACAAATAATTCATCCGAAATCTTATGAATGAGTGAAAAAATTCCATATTCTTTAATTTTTCTAGATAATTATTAACTTCGTAGTTCTTTTCGTTGATTATATTTAACATTTTGCTTGGAAATGTCGCTTTATTGTCTTAGCTGATATTAAAACTGGTGAAATTGATTAAAACTGTCTTCCTTGCCTTTTCAAGGGGGGGGGGGGTGTGACCGTCTCGATTTGCCGACTAGAGCCCAACTGAAAACCCCTTTTTAGACATCATCAAATGGACTTAGGAGGGTACTTAAACTTTGATTGACATGATTAAAACGGGCGTTGAGTTAGAACATGCGCCGAAGGTGCACGCTGCTAGGGGGTTCTGGGGGTGTGCTCCCCGGAAAATTTTGGGAAAACCTGAAGCTAGAATCGCTCTAACGGCCCTTTCCGAACTCTTAAAATGCAATTTTCTTTCAACTCTATCGTGGAATTCATACGGAATTCTTATGGTCTTTGAGTGCTACAAAATTGTAGTCAAAAGCTGAACCATCTTAGAACGTCTGAATTCTAAACGAATCCGAAGGATTGACAAATAGTATTGCTTGCTATATTGCATGTACCGTAATGCAGTATCTAATTGATACTGCATTACAGTACATGCAATGAATGGATCTACAAAATTGTTGCTCTGGTGCATCGTGGTCGGTGAAACGTTGAAATTGGAAAAAATATGGCATATTCTGGAAAATTTTGATTGTATAACTTTGATCTGTAGCATGGAAATCAATTAGTGTAAACTTCGTTTGGTCGGCCCTCCCTTGTCAAGCAAATAGATGCTCCATGCTTTTGCACTAGTTCTGTTTTATTTCCCATTGTTTTTCCTTAGCCTTTACTCTGTATAAATGATCCATGAATGCATAAAATATTGATTTCACCGACTGAAACTAAAGATTTGTCGACTGGTCCTTTTTCAAGGGGGGGGGTGTCTCACCCCCAACACCCCCAATGTAGGGACGGCCCTGGATATCCAATTATGGTATGGGAGCCGGATATTCCCTCCCCCGGTAGGCTGGCGGAAGATTCATGGAGAATAGCGATTGGCGTAATGGTCACCGTTATAAGATGCGGCGCCTCAGCCACACTGTCTCGGCATTGTGGCTGCAAGTGGGGAGCATCCATCTCAGCACCGGATCATATGTTTTTGCTTTTGCTTGGCAGTTACAAATAGAGCCTCGTTTGCATCTAGTGCTTCCCACATTCACGAGTCCAAAATGGCGACAGCTTCTGGTTTTACTTTTGGCGGTTCTTCAGGGGTTTTTGGCTCGACTACAAAGACAACTGCAAGTGCATTCCCAGCTTTTGGAACAGCATCGACTGCAGCACAGTCTACATCATCAGGTTTTAGTTTTGGTTTGGCAAAAACAACTGCTGCAGCTACAACTTCAACTGGCCTAAGTTTTGGTTTTGGGAATTCTTCAGGTTCATCTAAAACGACAACTGGTTCTGCTTTCGCATTCAGTAAACCGGCAGCAAGTGTCAGTGCTTTCTCAGTGACAACAACATCCCAACCAAAACAACAGCTTGGTTTTGGTACTCTCTCTTCAGCCGGATCTGGTACTGCTACAGGATTTGGTCTTGGCCAAAATTTATTTTCCAAGCCTGCCAGCACAGCAGCAACATCAGCTTTTCAACTGAATACTGCTAAAACCCAAAGTGGTAATCTGTGGTCGTTAGGGACAGCTACAACCACTGTTGCAGCTAATGCAGTACCTACTTCCACTGCGTGAGTTGTTTGCTATTCAAATTGCACATTTTGGCTTGCACAAACAAGAGAGATAGCACCAATTTTCTTTGCAGTTTGCGTTAAAAAATGTTACCTTGCAATTCTATTGTTTTTTTAACTGTGGTGGGACAGAAGCTGTGCATCAATCATTAGATAGCATTAAATTGTCTGCACATTTGCCAAAATTTGCAATCTGATCTTGCTTTTCCGGTTTTTGCAGATTGCCATGATGCATTTCATGTGTATGCCATTCCAAGGATACAGCAACAGAAGAATGCTCTTCAACTTTGGTGCTCTTTGACATATAGCACATGAAATGCAATCTGAGCAGTATCATGCTGATGTCTGCTTAGATTGGTTGATAAGAGGAGTAATGATCTCCCAGATATTGTATGATCCCTAGTATATTCTATGAGACATACAGTGGTGTTGGCAGGGGGCACAGGAGGGCAGTTGCCCCTCCAAAAGACAATTCTGAAAAAGATGGCATCAGGGG
>JACTAT010000013.1:1027986-1043633 GCA_014526335.1 Chrysaora quinquecirrha | reverse complement strand
TAACATGGGGATATGGCCGTCCATCGTCTTTGAGACGAAGACGCTGTTCATAGGTTAATTTATCATTTTGAGTAGATAAAAAAGAAGAGATCTTGAAACACCCCATCTTACACTCCCTGATACACCCAGATTCATTTTTCAGTCGTTTTTTAACTTTCTTATTTGACGCGTGTTCACTTACTGATGTCGAAGCTAGATTTGAGGGCCCGCGCTATTAGCTTTCATAAATGCATAGCATGGTACGTCATCAGCGAATGAATCAGTAGGCAAATACGTCACAAACAGAAAGAATTTTGCATTGTTTTTTCCTCAAATGCTATGGAGAAGACTAGACTAATAGCGTGGCCAAAAGTTGAGGGCACCTATTATCGGCTATTATCTCATAAAGAAAAGAATGTCGGCGGCATCCTTTCAAAGGATTATAATATGAGGAGCAATATCCTTAGTGTGGAATCGTGGAACGCGGAATGCTGGAGACAGAAACAGGCCAGATTCTCCACCTTATTTTACACAATTCTATTCGGATTTTATTTAAAAAACCTATAATTTAACTGCCTGAAAAATTGCTATTAAAGTAATAGCATTAATAGCACTGTCCGCCGCCCCTGGTACTCGGAATCTGGGATGATTCTATAGCTAAAAATAAAAAGGGAAATTGGGATGTTTTCTGTCGAGTTTTGGAATAAAGGGGAAATATTGTGAGAAATCATAAAGGGGATGTCGGATATGTTCGAGAAAATTGTTTGGGTCATGTAGATTATTCTGACCCCCTAATGACACATGACACAACTTGAAAATGTACGTCGTCTTCGTCGTTTCAAAGTCACAAAGAACCTTGAAAATGTCTCGTTGTATGCAACTGTGTTGATGTCTGTAGCGTATTAATGTTGTGCTATCTCCTCTTTTTAAGGAGTTTATTAACCAATCATCTTCTGAGGAGCAAGCATGGCTTGCAAAAGCTAACCATAACAATACTAATCAAACTAACCAATCAGAAGGATCCATTGAGGACTGGTGCGAATATGATTCGCCTTATAAGGAAACTGCTGATTATGACCAAATAAGGCCAAGGGCCTTAACGGTTTCAGTCGATTTTCCTGAAATTTTTTAACAAAAAATACATTTTTATTATTTATATAGTTATTTATTATTTATTTCTTCATATCCATTATATTATTTTTGTAACATATTCAATTTTCCAAGATAGATATTTTAATAGGTATTTATTTTTTAACTCAAAATTTAATATATTTATAACCTATATGAATTTTACACCCTCCATGCTACCAAATTTTTATAACACAGTGTTGTATTTGAAAATGTTTTTCGTAGCTACGTGAATTAAGTTTATGTTGAAGTGAAATTTTTGTAAATGTGTCTTGTGAAACTCTATTTGTTGTATAGTATTGTTATAAAGCAACATGACTCTTGACTGTAGAAAAAATTTGACTGAACGATTTTTTAGTCAGTGCAAAACTGAAAGGCAAAGAAAATATAGGAACACCTAACAGTTGTCTTAGAAGTGGACAGAAAAGATAAACTTTAATCAGCACAGTCTCTGGATAACATAGGCTAACATAAAAAAAAAAAACTTTAGTCTTTTCTATCCGCTTCAAACTCTCTCCTTTCCCCGAAGTCTTTCATGACTAATGCTTTGGGCTTGGTTGCATTGGAGCTTAGGGCTTGAGTCTTGCTTGAGTTCTAGGCGTTTTCCATGTCAAGCAGTTGTATCATAGTCGTAGGTTTTTTTGCATTAACTTGCTACAAAGGCATGGCAGTTAAATGATGTGACTAAAACCTTAACTAACTGGTGAAATTTCTCAAATAAGGTTGCATCTTTAAACAAATTGTCTGACTCTTTGAAGAAAGACGAGAATCACAATTTCCTCAAAGACTGAATCAGCTATGTGGTACAAAAATGTAAAGATTCTGAAAATTAGCTATTTGGAAGCGATGTAACAGAGTGGACATGGCATTTTAAAGATAAGAAGAAAGCGTGGAGTCGTTGAAGACAGCATCTATCTAAAACTTTATGATATTAAAGTCAATTGTTACTTGGTGTATTCTAAAAAAGGTGCTTTCTTGGAAAGGTGAAGTTAAACTACAGAATGATAACGTATCTTAGCAACGTCATGTATATTGGAGCTCTTAGCCGGATTTTGCATTTAGAAGAATAGAAATTGCCGAAGAAGATGCTGCACTCTCTGACAATATAGTATTTTACCGATACATTTGATGTAAATATAATATCTGATACTAGAATCTTTGACTCTTTAGCCCTGGTCAAACGATCAAACATTGTTGGTCAAAATCTTGGAGATGAGATTTTTATACGAAATGACTGTTTGGCTACGTCGCAAAACGTTTTTGCTTATAATGTTTTAAAATTTTCAAAAACATTGCTAAGCGAAGTTTGCTTGTCAAGCAATGCTCTGCGACCTAGCTTAAACATTCAAACATTGCATTTAAAGAAAATCTTAAATGTTTGACAAACAATGTTTGATCATCTGGCCAGGGCTTTTGCATTGCAGGTCTTTCATTTTACATGTCAGATTAGAACGTTATTCAGTGTATATCTCTTCAAGATATTTATGATATAGATATAGTAGTTATACTAATATAATTTTAACTTAATATAACATAGAAAATAAATGATTTCTTAAGACGTAGTATATCTGCTTTTGTCAAGATTATATATTAATATAACTTTGTACAAACTACAAATGTTTTACACAGAGTAGAAATATCTTTGGTTTTATCTAACGAATATATAGACGTGTTATATATAGAAACGTGTTATAAATATAGACGTGTTATATATAGACGTGTTCTAATTTAAGAAGAAATCTTATTTTTTCAAAAAGATTTGTGTGTATGTTTAACATCATGTTTTAATAATAACTAATTTATTAATATATTTTTTGGTTGTTAGTTTCATAATTTAAGATGAAACCAGCAACAAAATTTTCATTTCAGTAATAGTTTATGAGTAGTTTCAAAAAGTAATTTATTTTGGACTTAAATTTCTTAAGTTTATTTTTCTTTTTTCTATCATAAGAAATTGTTGTAATTTATCCGAAACCTGTGACAAAACAATGTTTTAAAAATGCGTTAGTAGCTAGCTACCCTACATACGCAAGAAAAATTTCAGAAATTGCTTTTTCTCTGATATAATATCTTTTAACAAAATGTTAATGAATAGAAACAAATTAAATAAATACAACAAAAAAAATGCTCCTGGAGCATTGCTCCAAAGGTTTCTTCCCGATGACACAAAACCAGTTGGTTGCACGAAGCAAACGCTTGTCATCTAGAAAGAAGAAAGAGATGAGGTTTTTGAGTTCTGTTGCTTTGATGTAGTTTTTTTTAAACCCTGAGTGTCGATTGCTCAGAGCCTTTTAACTTTTCTTCGCTCAAATTTGAGTGCCAACCAAAAAGAGATAAGCCGTTACACTCAATTTTTTTATGTCTGGGGTTAAGCTTCAACGGCCTTTAATGGCGAGCTTTATAGCCGTAGCGGCAGTAAGCCCTGATTTCAAACCCCCATGTTATTAACTTCAGTATTTTAGTAGCATGGCCACAATTGGCCGCTATTGTCAGCCATTGCAAAATGAGGGCAGGCGAAGTAATTCTTAAACACGTTTCCTTCATCGAAGAAGAGGAAAGGCAGATACTAATCAAATCAACATGAAATTTCGTTGAAATGCTTAAGTGCTTTACTCTAATAAATGCTTTCCTTTAAAGTTTATCGATGTGTGTGTACATATGTGTAGTCAAATCGTTTCAAATAATGTAAAGTTGAAGTTTACCAAATTCAGAATCAAATTCAATTTCAAATACATTGATTATTCTCACCTTTGAGTGATTACAAGACATGGCCAGCAAAAATATGTATTCTTCTCTTCACACAGCTTCACAGCTTCACAGGAACGATTCTTAATAGTAACATGGGGATATGGCCGTCCATCGTCTTTGAGAGGAAGACGCTGTTCATAGGTTAATTTATCATTTTAAGTAGATAAAAAAGAAGAGATCTTGAAACACCCCATCTTACACTCCCTGATACACCCAGATTCATTTTTCAGTCGTTTTTTAACTTTCTTATTTGACGCGTGTTCACTTACTGATGTCGAAGCTAGATTTGAGGGCCCGCGCTATTAGCTTTCATAAATGCATAGCATGGTACGTCATCAGCGAATGAATCAGTAGGCAAATACGTCACAAACAGAAAGAATTTTGCATTGTTTTTTCCTCAAATGCTATGGAGAAGACTAGACTAATAGCGTGGCCAAAAGTTGAGGGCACCTATTATCGGCTATTATCTCATAAAGAAAAGAATGTCGGCGGCATCCTTTCAAAGGATTATAATATGAGGAGCAATATCCTTAGTGTGGAATCGTGGAACGCGGAATGCTGGAGACAGAAACAGGCCAGATTCTCCACCTTATTTTACACAATTCTATTCGGATTTTATTTAAAAAACCTATAATTTAACTGCCTGAAAAATTGCTATTAAAGTAATAGCATTAATAGCACTGTCCGCCGCCCCTGGTACTCGGAATCTGGGATGATTCTATAGGTGAAAATAAAAAGGGATATTGGGATGTTTTCTGTTGAATTTTGGAATAAAGGGGAAATATTGTGAGAAATCATAAAGGGGACATCGGATATGTACGGAAAAATTGTTTGGGTCATGTAGATTATTCCATGACTATGGTTATTCTGACCCCCTAACGGGGCCTCAAACAAGACATAACTTGAAAATGTACGTCGTCTTCGTCGTTTCGAAGTCACAAAAAACCTTGAAAATGTCTCGTTTTATGTAACTGTGTTAATGTCTGTAGTGTATTAATGTTGTGCTATCTCCTCTTTTTAAGGAGTTTATTAACCAATCATGTTCTGAGGAGCAAGCATGGCTTGCAAAAGCTAACCATAACAATACTAATCAAACTAACCAATCAGAAGGATCCATTGAGGACTGGTGCGAATATGATTCGCCTTTTAAGGAAACTGCTGATTATGACCAAATAAGGCCAAGGGCCTTTACGGTTTCAGTTGATTTCCCTGAAATTTTTTAACAAAAAATACATCTTTATTATTTGTTATTTATTTCTTCACATTCATTTTATTATTTTTGTAAAATATTCAATTTTCCAAGATAGATATTTTATAGATATTTATTTTTTAACTCAAAATTTAATATATTTATAGCCTAAATTAATTTTACACCTTCCATGCTACCAAATTTTTATAACAAAGTGTTGTATTTGAAAATGTTTTTCGTACGTGAATTATGTTTATGTTGAAGTGAAATTTTTGTAAATGTGTCTTGTGAAATTCTATTGTTGTATAGCATTGTTGTAAAGTAGCTTGACTGTGGAACAAATTTGACTGAATGATTTTTTAGTCAGTGCAAGACTGAAAGTCAAGGAAAATATAGCAACACCTAACAGTTGACTTAGAAGTTGATAGGAAAGATAAACTTCAATGAGCACAGTCTCTTGACAACAAAGCCTAAAATCAAAAAATCTTTAGTCTCTTCTATCCACTTTAAACTCTCTCCTTTCCCCGAAGTTTTTCATGACTAATGCTTGGGGCATAGTTGCATTGGAACTTAGGGCTTGAGTCTTGTTTGAGTCCTAGGCGTTTTCCATGTCAAGCAGTTGTATCATAGTCGTAGCTTTTTTTTGCATTAACTTGCTACAAAGGCATGGCAGTTAAATGATGTGACTAAAAACTTGACTAACTGGTGAAATTTCTCAAATAAGGTTGCGTCTTTAAACAAACTGTCTGACTCTTTGAAGAAAGACGAAAATCACAACTTCCTCAGAGACTGAATTAGCTTTGTGGTACAAACATGAAAAGATTCTGAAAATTAGCTATTTGGAAGTGATGTAACAGAGTGGACATGACATTTTAAAGATCAGAAGAAAGCGTTGAGTTGTTGAAGATAGCATCTATCTAAAACTTTATGATATTAAAATGAATTGTTCCTTGGTGTATTCTAGAAAAGGTGTTTTCTTGGAAAGGTGAAGTTACACAACAAAATGAAAACGTATCTTAGCAGCGTGTATATTGGAGTTGGAGCTCTTAGCCGGATTTTAGAATGGAAATTGCCGAAGATGTTACACTCTCTGACAATACAGTATTTTACCGATAGCTACATTTGATGTAAATATAATATTTGATTCTTGAGTATTCGACTCTTTTGCCCTGCCCTGGCCAAACGATCAAACATTGTTGGTCAAACATTAGCTTGTGTTTTTTTTCAGACAAAATGTTTGATTGTTTTGCCACGTCGCAAAGAGTGCGGTCAAAAATTTTTTCTTGTGATATTTTAAGAGTTTCAAAAACATTGCTAAGCGAGTTTGGTTTTTCAAGCAATGCTTTGCGACGTCGCTAAAACATTCAAACATTGCATTTAAAGCAAATCGTAAATGTTTGACCAACAATGTTTGATCATTTTGCCAGGGCTTTACATTGCAGGTCTTTCATTTCACATGTCAGACTATAAATTGATTCAATGTATTTCTCTTTAAGATATTTATGATATAGATGTAGTAGCTATAAAACTAATATATTTTTTAACTTAATATAACATAGAAAATAAATGATTAACTTTGTACAAATTTATTGTTCTACATAGATTAGAAATATCTTTGGTTTTATCTAACGAATATAGACGTGTTCTAATTTAAGAAAAATCTTATTTTTTCACAGAGATTTGAGTGTATGTTTAACATTAACATTATATGTTACTAATTTATATAAAATAATAACTAATTTATTAATAGTGAGCTTCTTGTTAGTTCCATAATTTAAGACGAAATCATCAACATAATTCTCATTTCAATCATAGTTTATGAGTGGTAAGTTATTTTGGATCTAAATTTTTCTAGTTTATTTTTCTTTTTTCTATCATAAGAAATTGTTGTAACTTATCCGAAACCTGTGACAAAACGATGTTTTGAAAAACGCGTTAATGTTAGAACTGTTGCTCTTTCTATTTTTAGCACTTTCCCGTGCTCTGATTGGTTAATATCGGTCCTCCTAACATTGGTTAAAGTTTATACAGTATATTTGTGTAGTCCATGGTCTACCGCTGAAGTCTGTTTATGATGCTTCACACTCTAACAGAAGACAGACGAAGACGAGAATGGTTTAAGATTTAACGTGCTCAAAGCTGTCTTAAGGCCCTGGACAAACGATCAAACATTGTTTGTCAAACATTTGAAAATTTGCTCATCAAGCAATGTTTGAACGTTTGGCCACATCTGTTTAATAGGAAAAAATAAGCACGTTTGCTACAAGATATTTTTTAAAGAAGTTAAAAACATTACGAGAATTGACGAGAATTGTTTTGCAATGTGACCTAAAGGCAAAATTTTGCTCGACAAGCAAATTTCAAATGCTTAACAAACAATGCTTGACCGTTTGGCCAGGATTAAGGCTACGAATATGCTGTGCCATCGTATAGTCTTATCTCGGTCTAATCCAGCTGGCTTGTGTTGGTCACTGAGTTCAGTGAGGTTGAGGTTCGAGCCCCAGCCACGGTTCTTCTTCTGAATACCCGATGCATCGCACTAAATTCATCGTCCGAAACTCATCGATGTGAGTACTCTAGTAGCAGTTTTTTGCTAAAGAAGTTAAGATAGATAGTAGTTTTTTGAGATACTGGCATTCCATTTCAATACAATATCTACCGTAAAAATAAGAGTTGTTTTACCCAAGAACGAAATAAATTTCTAACATAAGAAATTATATCTATTAAATATGCTTGTTCCTACTTAATATTAAAAATTTATATCATGTTCAGTTTGCTAATGAAAATAACTCTTTGAGCCTACAGTCTACTGTTTAAGTTGATAATTATCCTGGAAATAAATTAAGGATGAAGTTATAAGAAGTTAAGAAAAATAAATTTTTATTTTGTTCCTTAAAAGGCCTAAAATGTTCGATTTGCTTGTTACCATTCTAATGAAACAGGGTAATTTCCCGTGAGGCAAGCAGTACAATGTCCAACCTCATTTTCATTTTTACCCTTGATGCCTTGCTGAACTGATTTTTTGAGACCATCGATACTGAGGTAAACGAGGCTGTCAGCGCCGACATGCTTTGCGAGTTGTTGTGAGTCCATGCGGTTGGCGATGAGTTCATCTTTTGTTGGGATGTTGATTCCCATGAAACAAGGATGTTTGATTGGTGGAGACGCCACCCGAATGTGCACCTGTAAAACGCAGAACAACAAAAGAGATAAGATACAGCAGGAGACCTGGTGATAAAAGAATAAGCACTGGTAAAAGACCGAACAGCCACAAGTAAGGGCATATTTGTTTTAGCTTTCAAAATGTTCTGATGGGAAGATCCACACGTGTCGAAGAATTCTAAAAACAGAAGGCAAAATAGCGTGACTTGTGAAAACGACAATACTCGTTGACTCAGCTCTCTGGCAACCTCGGAAGGTTATAATAACGTCAGAATTGTGAGTAATAGCGATAACATCTTCGGACATCAGAAACTGACCGAAACAATTGACTAACTTAGTAACAACTGACTACCTTAAAGGTGGATTTTCTACCCTGATGTGGATCAAAATGCACCAATCAGAAAGTGAAGCCGAATTGGCGAAATGCATCAACCACTTTCTAATTGGTGCATTTCGCTTGTCATTTGGGTATAAATTTTGCCTTTTTCAATTGTTTCAGTCTGCTTCTGATGTTAATACTCTGAGGAGTGTCAGACGAAAAAAAGTTTATCTATGTCCAAAGATGTCTCCGCTATCGCTATTCTAGAGTTTTGTAAAACTCCAAAACTATTTACAGTTAGAGAGACTAACCTCTTTTGCACCAGAAGCTTTCAATAACTGCACAATCGGTCCCATTGTTGTCCCTCTTACTATTGAATCGTCAATCAAAACGATCTTTTTATCTTTAAAATTCTCTTTCAGTGGACCAAACTTCGTTGACACGCCCAGTTTTCGTAAATGGGTATTCGGCTGAATAAAGGTACGACCGACATAGCGATTTTTCACGAAAACCTCCACATAAGGAATTCCCGATACTTCGGCGTAACCGAACGCGGACGGCGTTGCTGACTCGGGAACAGTGCTGACAATATCGGCTTCAACGGGAGCTTCTAACGCCAATTGTCGACCGGAATTCTTTCTCACTTCATAAACAAGTTGTCCTTCGAAAACTGAGTCGGCTCTTGCGAAGTAAACATACTCAAAAATACAGAAAGCTGGGACGGAATTTTCTTGCTCTCGAGTGACGATATCATATGAAATGACACCACTTTCGGTGACTTGTACGATTTCACCTGGCTTGACTTCTCTCACAAAAGATGCACCAATTGAATGGAAGGCGCATGACTCCGATGACAAAATATAAACTGTGGTTTCAGATAATCTTTTCTTTCCATTTTCCGTGTCAATTTGGGCAGAAGCATCAAATCTTCCAATACAAAGTGGTCGATTGCCATACGGATCTCGGAATCCGTAAAGACCATCTTTTGTTAAAACAACAATAGAGTATGAGCATTTAGCCAATGACATGAGATGCTTGATTCTTTCACCCCATCTTGGTCCATTTGGTTCCCCACAGGGGGGTTCACTTACCATCAGCTGAGTGATCAATTCACTGTCAGTCTCAGAGGATAACCCGATTCCGTGTTTTAGAATTCTCTTGCGCAGCGACTTCGCGTTCATAAGTTCACCATTATGTGCTACAGCGATCTTACCGTGCATTGTATCGACAACAAAAGGTTGACAGTTGACCATTTCTGATTTGCCAGCAGTTGAATACCTATTGTGTCCGATACCCATGTGACCAACTAGATCCTTTGTTGACTCTCTGGTCAAGACATTTGATACCAAGCCCATTCCTTTTTTCACGTGCATATTTTCACCATCGGAAGTTACTACCCCACAGCTTTCTTGACCCCTTGGGAGAAAAGTTTCAACTTATAACACAGTAAGAGAAAAATGAATCGACACTGAACAGATTTCAAATGATTAGCTAAGCTGCACGGTAGGGCCATGCAGCAATAGACTGTGTGAAATTTATAAAGAGATTTAAACACTTGAATCAGTCAATCAGAAATCAAAAACTGCATGAGTTGCTACATATGGTATCTAGTCTATACAATGTCTAAACTTACCGGTGTTGTAGAGCCATTAACCCTTGATACAAGATGTTTGGCAGGCTGACAAAATCTGCACTTTCACGTGTTGTGACACAGCCGAAAACAGCACAGGAATCGCGAAGAATGTCTCCCTCTTCTTCCATATTTCGACGGACTGGAAAGAATTCGCTTTCAGCTCTTCTGAAAATATTCGCGAGGGCTTAGGCCAGGAAGATCTTTTTGCGATCTGGAAGACAAAAAAATTTAAACATGAATGACTAGCGCCTAGGCCACTTTCATCACGGAAAGTTGCTCCAGCCCATTTAAGGATATGATGAGAGTCACGTGTATAATTTCATTGTTCTTTGAAAGAAAATGCTCCGATGAAACAATTATTATCTGGAGCCAAACTGAGATTTTAGCTCTGCGCTTTGCATTGTGGGAAAATTTTG
Organism: Chrysaora quinquecirrha; assembly: GCA_014526335.1. Classification (NCBI taxonomy): domain Eukaryota; kingdom Metazoa; phylum Cnidaria; class Scyphozoa; order Semaeostomeae; family Pelagiidae; genus Chrysaora; species Chrysaora quinquecirrha. The sequence goes on along the minus strand of JACTAT010000013.1, from coordinate 1,033,059 downwards.
GCATTCATCCAAGTAGCGGGAAACTTCAGTAGTCACATGTTCCAGAATTTTTTTGGAGGGAATTGCTGATCGTCTTGAAGATCCAATCTCTTGGCAAAAAGGTTAACCAGAATCAAAATGGCGAGTCCAACTGGTGAGATTTTGTAACTTTGATTATTGCTTTTCTAAGCTCTATATTTCTTTCTTCTGAAAATCACGTGCTTCTTTAGTGATCGAGGCAGAAAGCATGCTTGTCGAATTCCGATGCTTGCGGTTAGAGATGGCCTAACCCATTTCGTAATTTTGATCCCGCATTGGGAAGAATTTTTAGCTAATCTATATATTCTTTAACAAATCTTTTTCAACTTTAATTAGGCCTATTTCATTTATTTTTCTTCTTGTCTGACATTTTTCACCTTTTTTCAGATCTGAAGCTTGGAAAAGTGATAATCGAGGGAAAAACGAAAATTGTGTATGAATTGCCAGAATATGAAAAGAAAGGTTGTGTTCTGCTTCAGTCAAAAGATAAAATCTCGTGTGGTGATGGAGCAAGAATGGACGATCTAGAAGGAAAAGCTGCACTCAGTAACTCAACAACTGCTGCCATTTTTGAATTCCTGAATGCATCTGGTATCAAAACCCATTTTGTGAAACGTCACACGAGTACGTCATTCATTGGTAAGAATTGTGAGATGATACCTCTGGAGGTAGTCACACGTCGCATAGCAACTGGGTCTTTTCTTCAGAAGAAATCAAGGGGTCAAAGAAGGCTTCCGATTTTCTCCACCCCTCTTGGAAACATTTTTCAAAGATGATGCAAACCATGATCCTCAATGGTCTCGTGAGCAATGTCTGGAAGCAGGTCTGACTTTTGCTGGTGTGACAATTGGGCGTCCAGAGTTAGATCACATGGGTGAAAGTGCAATCGCCATTTTTGAGATTTTAGAAAAAGCATGGGCCAGTAGAAATTGTGCATTGGTTGATATGAAGATTGAGTTTGGTGTTGATGTTGAAACAAAAGAAATTGTTGTTGCAGATGTGATTGATAATGATTCTTGGAGATTATGGCAGGCTGGTGACAAGCGACTGATGCGAGACAAGCAAGTCTACCGTAATTTGAAAGAAGTCACTGTTGAAGCCATGGAAGAGATTAAGAAGAATTACAAATGGGTGAGTGATCAAGCTCAGCAATTGCTTTCAAAGCCATCTGCAAGAGCTGTTATCATGATGGGATCTCCAAGCGACTTGGAACATGGCAAAAAGATCCAGAAACAACTTGAGACATTTGGTGTTCCATCAGACATAAGAGTAAGCTCTGCTCATAAAGGAACAGAAGAGACCCTGAGAATCCTCCGTCAATATGAAGGTCACAATATCCCAACCGTCTTCATTGCTATTGCTGGAAGAAGTAATGGCTTAGGTCCAGTGCTTTCTGGCAACACAGCATATCCTGTCATCAACTGCCCCCCTATAAAAGCTGATTGGGGTGCACATGATATATGGTCATCACTCCGCTTGCCATCTGGTTTGGGATGCACTACAATCATTGATGCAGAAGGTGCTGCCATTGCTGCTGCCCAGGTTCTAGGTATGACAGATCATGTGATCTGGTGCCGTCTGAGAGCTAAACGTCTGAATAATGCATTGAAGCTTATGGATGCTGACAAGAAACTTCAGGACTCTTAGTCATTTGAACAATGCTTTTGTACTGTAGGGAACAGAATTAAAACCATCATAAGATGTAAAACTCTCAGATGTCATCTGACTTGTAATAGATGAAATCTGCACATTGGTATTATGCCTTTAGTTACTGAAGTTTTCTTTTGAAAAAATTTTCAGTCTTGCAATTTTTCATTCCTAATAAATAAATTAGTTTTGCTTGGTCGCTTTGCGTGAGGCCATAAGCGATTTTTATTCCAACCACGCACTTTCTGATTGTCTGAGGTGACTTGGGATGGTCATACAGATTTGAAAAAAGTGCAAGCCAAGTATTGATCAGCAATGATTGCCAATGAATTCACGCTGTCACTGTGTATAATGAATCGCAAGGCATGCCCGGCCCGGATAGCATATGAGCTTCACACTGCAGCAATCGCTTCAATGGCAGCGGAAAGATTAGTAGAATTTTGCGATTAATTTCCTTATTTGACTGCGATATCAGCTGTTTTCTAGGGAGGCACCTTCTGGATTTCGTATACCAGCAAAGGAAAATTCGGAAAATCACAAAACGTTCCTTAGCTATTTGGCCTCATTTCGATGCCTGACTAATGCTGATGTCAGCAAATGATGTGTGCTGGAATTCTCACGTGAAGTACAAAGGTTCTCGTGGTTCGATCACAAAACAAAGATCAATAATTTAGAACCATCAGCAACTCTTATAAAAGCTGTAAAAGGTACGTTTATTAGGTGAAATTTACTTATTAATGTATAATTAGTTTTAAATATTGATGAACTTCTGAATCTAACACCATCTGCTTCTCTGATCCTCTTCTTATCATTTCAGCCCGACCGACACAGCAAGCAAGAAAGACAAAGCTCAGAAGGTGGATTTGGAAACGTGTCCGTTCTCGCAGTGATTTGACTTTGAATCTTGGAATTTATCTGAGGTAATACAATTTTTGAATTTTCTCTTAATTGTGCTGTCGAATTTTGCAGCGCCTGACGGGGTAGAAAAGGGAAGTTATAATCAGTCTAGATTGGCCTTGTCACTGGCCCCCAACACGTGTATATATTCTCATTGTTCTATGAGACTAGATAGAATTTCCCAAAACATGCCTCAATGTTTACTCCAACATAATATCTTGACCGAAGATTTTACACTAGCTTCAATGCGTTTGAAAGTATTAAGGATGAGTAAAAATGTGGTAAGTTTGAAGGAAAATGGGATCCCCATCATTCTTCATTGTCTTCATTGTTATCATGATCTTCATCATTCACATTGTCATAATCATCACCAGCATCATCATCATCATTCTCTGCTTCATCATCAACATTATCATTATCATAATCATCATCAACAACATCATCTTAATCATCAACATCATAATGATAATCATCATTGTCAGCATCAGCATTGTTGATTGTTGTATCATAATAATGATTATAGGGCATCATCATCATCATCATTGTCATCATCATCTTAATCATCATCTTCCTCATCATCATCGTTATCAGTGTCATCATCATCATTATCATCAATCATCATCATAATCATCATCATAATCATCATCATTGATCATCATCATCATAATTATCATCATCATTTTAGTTGTTTTAATTTGTCTCTTTTTTTCTGTGTAGCAGCATTCTTTGACATGATGACAGGCACCCCTGATCGTGATCTTTAGAATATGCATTTCTGCAGATCGTGATCTTTAGAATATATGCAAGGCTGAGCTTTTCACTTTTTTAGATCAAGATGGATGAATCATTGAAGTGCTTGAACTTTCAGTTTGAAGAACAAGCTAAAAAATCAGGCGATGATGTTGCAGTTGTTTCTCATGATGGGAGAAAACTGACATTCAAAGAGCTGGAAAAAGCATCCAATATCTTGGCTGAAAATTTAAGGCATCATGGTTGCACAAGAGATTCAGTAGTTGGAATATACATTGAAAAATCCATAGAATTCTCCCTTGCCTATATCTCTATTCTGAGAGCTGGAGGAGCATACTTCCCGATTGAATTATCATATCCTGTCCCATTGTTAACATCCGTCATAGAAGATGCAGAGCCAGTCGCAGTCATTACAAATCCAAGCAACAAGCAATGGCTGCCAGAAAATGTTAAAATAATATGTATTGAAGATGGTTGGGAAGAAACATTGGCTAAAGAGAATGCAGAATTTGAGCAGAAAGTAACAAAAGCATCATCACAACTTGATGACCTTGCCTATGTTGTTTATTCCTCAGGAACTACAGGAAAACCAAAAGGTTTGTGTATTTGCATATAATTTATTCTTATCTTGAAAGAGATATTGTTTTCTCACTTGAACTCTTCAATCAATTCTATTGGTCTTTGATTGGTGCATTTCAATCCGCACCTGGATCTAAATTTCATCTTTAGTCAATTGTTCCCATCTGTTTCTGATGTTTACACTCTGCAGAGTGTCAGATGGGAAAAACCTTACATGTCCAGACATTCACTGTTTCTTGCAATTTCTATTGGTTTTCCTGCTGATTGGTGTTACAATGCAATCACCAAATAAACTTGACTTTTCTGATTGGTGCATTTCCATCCACTTCTTTGTATAGATTTCGCCTTGCTAGCTGTCTGTGTTTGATGCTTGTATTCTAAGGAGTGTCAGGTGAAAAAAGCTTTTCAGTATGACCAAAGATGTCTCACTCTTCTTTCACTGTCATATTCTTTTCTTCTGATTATACTAGATAGCTAAATGTCCAATCATTTAATAAGAAACTTTTCTTTTCAAGGTATAATGTGTCCACATAGAGGTGCAGTCTTTTCATACAGTTGGAGGCATATTAATTACCCATTCCAGAAAGATGACAGAGTTGCTTGCAATGTCTTTTTCACATGGGAAATGCTACGTCCACTGCTTAAGGGCATACCCATGTATGTCATACCAGATTCCATCATCTATGATCCTCCACTGCTTCTGAAGTTTTTAAAAGATAATAATATCACAAGAGTGTTACTAACACCGTCCTTGCTTGGTAGGTATACATTTATTGAAACTACTTTATGGAAAGAAAGTATTTAACGTAAGCTCTAAGTTCTGTATGAGATGTGCCATTGACCTACTAGATGCATTACAGTAGACTGATATCAAATGTGCACTGTATGGTGTGCCCTTACTTGAATTGATTTTGCCGCTCTGCCAGTTCTGTAGGTATTATTCAGACCTCAAGGTAATCTATATATGCCTAAAGTTAGGTCCTATGATGTGGCTGTTGCTGGAGGCAGCTAAGTTTGTCTTGTAATGTAATATTTTCTTGTAATGTAATATATCTTTTGATTTCAAGATGTTAATTTCAAGGTGAAATGCTGCTTGCTATCATAAGAAAGCACTTACAGAAGTAAAAGTACAGTTTCATCACAGTTCTGATTTTTAAACCTTTTGCAATCATCCCAGAGTGT
>JACTAT010000013.1:996672-1020321 GCA_014526335.1 Chrysaora quinquecirrha | reverse complement strand
CAGAAGTTTCTTAAAGTTTATCTCGACTCTGCATACCCAGCTACAAATGTTGCATTGTTAGAAACATACATGAAATGTCTTGCATCACTCGGAGTCATCCATCAACCAAAGATGCCTATAAAAGGTATGCTTAATACAATTTTTCTTACTTGGTTAAGATATCGTTTTTACCATGGTTCTGCAAAATAGGATTAAAGCTTGGCTATTTCGCTAGCTGAAAAGGTTAACTTCAAATCTGTTTAAGATTGTCGCTAATATATGCTTCCTTTTAGTAGAATAAACAAAACAAAATTCTTCTGAAAATTCCAGAGCCTAAAGTAGTGATAGAGAGCTTTTGCTAAAATGTGTAATTTTCGAACAAATGGTGTTTTGCCTTGATGCAGTGCCTAATAACACCATCTAACCTTCCGTGAGAAACTTATAAAATGTCAAATGCTAGTTTCATTTGGTAATTGAATCTAGGTCTTTAACTGATTTGATGTAAGCGCCAAGATTTATCCGAGGGGCATTTCACTCCTGGAAGAAGCGTACCAGATTCTTGTTGAAATAAAAGGATTCTTACAGGATTCCTACAAAAACAATATAGATTCCAGCTGAGGGTGTACGAGATTCTAAGAAGTAAATTGCCCCTCGACGTATACCTGCATCAGTTTCTGATTTTCTTTATGTCTTGCTTTTCAAATCAAATTTAATCTCGATGCAATGCAGTATGTAGACAGTGCCTTTCAAAATGCCATTTGTTCATGTTTTTAGAAAAAAAAATGCTGAGTGGTACAGTTGCAGTCGTCACTGGTGCTTCAAGTGGCATTGGTGAGGCAGTTGCAAGAAAACTTGCTGAATCTGGTGCATCAGTTGCCATTGCTGCAAGAAGACTTGATAGGTAGGTATTTCCTTTGCAAATATGTTCTTTTCAGCCTATGGGTGTGCATATCTACTTCTCTTGGCACAAGCACCTTCATATATTCATGCTTGTATATTGTAATTCATTTTAACATTGATTGAATTTTATCCTAGATTAGAGGAAGTTCGAAATAGCATCGTACAAGATGGAAATGTCGCTATTGCAGTTAAGACTGATGTTGTCAATAGACAGAACGTAAGCTGGATAATCCTTTTCTTTCACTTTCATCTTCTTTAAATTCATCCCACTTTTTGTAGTTCTATTGAAAGTATCCAAGAATAATGGCCGTCATGGTTTTTGCTTAAATGATGCTCCGTCTCTTGAGTGACTAAGCCTATGGTATTAAGATTGCAGGCCTTTTGTACTGAGTCCACATTATCAAAAATTGGTGGTAACTGAGTTCCCAAGTCTTACTTGAAGACGTTCGTTTTGTTTGTAGCTCCGACCTTCCCACTGCTCTTTCTGCCGTTAGTTGCCGCTAACCAAAACTTTACCTGCCCGTAGTATCTTGTTTAAACCCTTTTTACTCAAAACTTATGGAAACTATATGTAAAGAATTCATCCGTTAATCAAACTTAAGTGTTCTGTCTTATTATTAACATAATTATGGTCTTTTTGTGATGTTAGATGGAAGACTTGGTCAAACAGACTGAGGATACGCTAGGCCCTGTGGACATGATAATTTGTTGTGCTGGTGTGATGTACTACACAATGATGAAGAACGTACATGTGGATGAATGGGAAAGAACTGTCGATGTTAATTGCAAAGTGAGTGTTTCATGATAACTGTTGCTGTTTATTGGAAGTGAAAATGCTATCAAAATTATTTTAGCTTTGCAGGTGTTTCAGTTTTTGTTTTTTTGAACGTAAAGTTAATTTCTCGTTATTGAACGTTTTGTGTTATTGTACAGTATTTCCTTATCTCTTAAAACCTGATTGATTTTAGGGCGTCTTGAATAGCATTTCGTCTGTGTTGCCTGGAATGTTAAAAAGAAGAAAAGGTCATATCATTATAATCTCTTCTGATGCTGGCAGAAAGGTTTGTTGTCCTTAAAGGAATTAATCTCATTGATTTCTACTTGAATGATGTTCTTAACATGATGTCAAAATATACAGAGAAATTTTTTATTCGGGCATGTAGTTACATGATAAATAAGTTGATCTCAAGGTTTCACATAAGTAAAGAAAAAAATATAGAATACATTTGGCTGTGATGATTACTGGAAGGTGTAGTCCAATGAATAGAACTTAACAGAGAAATTCCATTTGTCTGCTAAAGCTATGAATATTCTTGTGATCTTATTTGGCATGAGAAAGAATAATGGAGTAGAATGTAATAATCTAAGATGAGCCCGTTCCGTCATTTAGAAGTGTATTTCGTGTCATTTCAAAACAGATTGAGGTAGTAATTTGGAGAAGGGTACATTTTGGGGCAAATTTGAGGGATCTAGGCATGTTTTTAGGGGTCGCTTCCTTTAGAACGATTTGAAACGATTTCAATCGTTTCAGGCCATTCACACTCCAGCTAACAAATTCGTTTCAAATTTCACCTGAAACTATCTGAAACAACTTTATTTTTCAATTTTGTTTTCTTATTATATTGTGATTATTTTGTGTGTTAACCCTAATCCTACCGGGCTTTTTTTATCTAACATAACTATGGGGTGTTCCCCCCTCCATAAATTGCTATCCAATAGAGCTAGAGCAATCACACTTGGCACAGGCATTGACCCATGTATTAGGAGTAACGTTGGCAAATTGGGCGTCTCCCATTTCTATTATGACCTCATAATGACATCATGATCAAAACATGCTATGCGTCGGTCAAAATCGACCTTCCATATCAATAGAAATCCGGAAATTTCTTTACATTTTGTTGCTAGTAACTATTTTCTCTTACCTTATCAGTCAATTCTGATAAGATTTACTGGTAGTAATTGGCATTTATATCTGGTTTTGGCATAACCGCTTTCCATATAAGGCAATGTCACGTGACCCATTGTTATTATTATGGGGATTCTTTTGTACCACATTGTAGCTAATACATATAGGCTTAAAGTCACCCTGGTTTGGAAGCTTACATTCATCACACAACCGAACAGTTAAAAGAAAACTTTGAAGGGGGTGGTTTCCACCCCCTCCCGGTAGGGTTGGGGTTAACCTCGAATTTGGAATGACCTTCCACTGTTCCTTAAGACAACCTCCAAACATAAAAAGTTTTGTAGATTGATTAAGCAAAATATTCTCTCCAGTTACAAAAGTTAAGAAAATAAAAGGTTGTCCAAAAAAAGATTGTAGCTAGTAGAAACTTTATTACATTGCTTGGTAATAGTATGACTTCGTAGGCAATTAATTTGTTGCTTTTGTTAAAAGAAAGAGAAAAGAAAAAAAAAACAAAAAAGTATAAAACAAAAAAAAAGTATGATAGTCTTTAATATCACGTTATGTTGTTTTAGTAAATGTATTATTATCTTTGTTATTGTTATTGCAACTTACGTATTTTAAATGATATTGCATAATTAAAACTTTAATTTAGCGGCCCAAGCTAGATAAGCTCTGCTTTTCTTGGGTCGCGTAAAATACAAGTATTTTTGTAGTAGATTTTATTTTGTAAACTTGTATTTTGCGAAAAATATTGAATTGAATTGAATTGAATTGAATATTCTCTAGGTGACGTACGAACAGAACTAGTTCAACATACAACGGATCAAGAGGTTGGTTACGAAATATGTAGAAATAACATGTATTCTGTCCTAGAGGTTCCCTCAATGATCTGCTGGCTTACCCTTATTCTTTTCCCAGTATACCAAAGTATTACTAGATTATTTCCGAATTTATTAGCATGGCTCTGCAGAGAGCTGACACAAAAACAAGTAATCTTGAGTGATTGTAAAATAGCCCAAACCTGAAGGCCAAAGCCTGAAAATTTAGATTTCCTGCTTAGCTGGATTTTTTCACATTGTGAAGAGGATTGGATTCGAGGTTTCTTCAAGGCTTTGGCTAGAGTTATGTTTGCATTTGTCTCTTATCCGAGATATTTTTTTCTGAAAAAAGCAGAATAAAACGCTTGCTATGCCGTAATTTTTTACATTCATCACTGAATACTTTGAACAGGATAACATTCAATCGAAGTTTTGTCATCATATTTTTGTGTATTGTTATATATCGATTTGATACAAACTATGCTGCTATTTATGTTTTTTTAACTTTCAGGCAAAGGACCTTTTTGACTGCAGTGAAAAGACTCCGAAAATACTGGAACCAGTTGACATTGCCAATGCTGTTCTTTATGCTGCAACACAACCGGAATATTGTGCCATTAACGAGATCCTTGTGGAACCCCGTCAAGCTCCAAGCTAAGTTTTTTCCATTGAATCTCTTACTGATTTGAATTCATCGTATGAAGACTGAATCTCTGACTGAGTCGAATAGAATCTTATAAAGATATTAACGTAATTCTAAAGTTTGGATTATGATAATTTTGATTTAAGTTATTAGCTTTAAAATTTTAGATTTCGGGACTGATGTTATCAGTAATAACTCTTAACGTAGATAACCGTTAAAATATCTTTAAGAAGTGTCTTAATTTATAGAAATTATTATATGAATTTATATTGTATAGATCTATTAATGATATATAAAAATATATATGTGAGTGAGGTATCTACTGGACTCTTAAGTTATGATAAAGAAGCTATTGAACAATGTCATTCGAGGAATTTACGTTATACAGAGTTAATCGATAAAGGGCTAAAACGACGTTTGTGAATTTGGGAATATTTGACGAAATATGAATTGCAAATGATCTTTAATGAAGAAAATAAATTTATGACTATTTACTAATGTATAACATGGTCTGAAGTTGGTCATAATTAAAAATTATAATTTTAGTTTAAAATTATATGTTTTGTTGAAAGAAAATCATTGCTATATGATGGCAAAAGTTGTTGTTTTTTTACAGTCGTTTTCTCTTTTTATGCATTATAAGTTCGTATTTCTAGTTCTAGAGAATGGATCAGCTCAAAAAGCATGTCTCTTTGAAAAGGAATTGCCGAGAATCTTGAAGAGAATAACCAAGATAGTGAGTCAACAATTTTCGATGAAATTTCTCTAGCTATTTTGCTAAATTCACACAAGGTTATATACGCATATTATATCAAGGCTTAGGTAACGCAAGACAGAAATGTTTCGCTAGATTATACTATTGGATGGCAACTGTCATTCGACCAATACGCTTCTAGTTATTTCCCCATTTCAATTCCCTCTAACTCTAATAATCAATCAATCAATCAATAACTCAAATACCAAACCAATAACAATGTTGTATCACTCAAAACAATCAATAAGTTTACGACCAATATAGGTACTTTGGCGTCAGACTCCCAGACAGACCACATCGTTGTCAAATTTCACCAGCGAAATCTTTGGCCTCGGGTTCAAGCCACGGCGGTAGTGCATAGTGACGCCAAAATTGAAAACGACACCAGACTTCAACCTCGCATTAAAAACCTTGTTGCGGAAAACAAAGAGGATACCATCTTTTTCTTCGACTTTATCTGCTTGTGTCACATCGAATACAGAAATTTTCTTGTCAAATCTCACCGTTACGTTCCAGCCATTCTTGCTTTCTTTGATCGGGATCTGTATTACCCCCTGTTCACCATCAGGCCACAGTGTTGAACGTTTGAAAAATCTGCTGCAATCAGGGTGTGGTGGTGGTGTTGTTGGCTCTGGGCATGTCAACCAGTCTGCTCCAATCGGCATGATATTATCACACGTGTCTTCTTCGGCTGCTTCACATGAGTATGTCTCAAATCGAACATTTTTTATCTTCAATTTCAAACCTCTTTGATAGTGAACTGTGAATTCGATTCTCAATGTCGTACCCTTTCGTAGATTACTGTTGTGCCTTTTGTTCTTTAAGATAAAAACCTTTCCAGATTTGCTCCCACCATCTATATCTGCATCAGGGACATCTAAAACTCTCACATACGCATCAAATTCAATTCTAACTTTCCAACCGTTCATGTCTCGTGTGACAGGTATTTTAAACTCAGCCCTGAAACCATCGGGAAACCTGCTCAGATATCGTAAATCATCCTCGCAAATTCGGGCAAAACTGTTGTGTTTTTGAGCCACAATAAGCCCTTCTCTGCTGTATCTCTCAGACATTTTCTTCCCGAACTGTTGACTACCGCAGATGTACCTCGCCGGGTCAAAAATTATGCCTTGAATTCTTGCATTGCTGCTGCGAAAGTAACGCACAGTGAGTTCAACTTTGAATACTTTGCCAGCTTGCAGTCTTGCGTTGTAGTCTTTGTTCCCAATGACGAACTCCGTATTGTTTCTGTTGGTTAGAATATTTCCATGTGGAAAGGTCAAGACCATTACTGGCGCATCAAAGAACATGACCATTTTCCATGCGGGCACTGCTCTTTGGACTGGAATGCTTAGCTCTACTTTGAATCCCTCAGACCATTGACTTACAATTCTTGAATTGTCAATGCAGTCAGGTATTTGGGGTGCTGGCATGTTTGATACGCATTGTTCATGGCTATTCTGGTCTGTATTGTCTATTTCTCTTGCTGGCTCGCATACAAAATCCCCCAGTTGCATCCTGTTAATCTTTGGTGTTGGCCTTTCGTTGCGGGTGAAATGAACCACGAATTCCTGTGTGAGATTTCTCCCTGCTGGCAAGCGCATGTTGTGTCGTAAATGGGTCAGGATGAAACGAGATCCATTTTTAATGCCATTTTGGATATTAGCATTCGGAACATCAAGGACTTTCACGTTCTTATCAAACTGCAGCAGAAGATTCCATCCATTCTGAGCAGCCAGCACAGGCACTTTCATGATGCCTCGATACCCATCCGGGAATCGATTAGATATCTTGATGTATGCATCGCATACCTCTGCTGAACTGCAGCAAATGCACAATAGTGCAATTAACGCAATGAGAGTTATCTTACTCATCCTTGACCTAAAATCAAGCATGCAAACCAAACTTAGGCCTAGCTTGTAACTTCGCGTTTTCTCATCCATCTCTCTTTTATACTGTTGAAATTGAGATCGGCTGTGAAACAATACAGCTGCGTGGACCTTATAGATAAATTTTATCTAAATACTACTTACTATATCAAGAAAACCGACGTGGAAATTACTGTCGAAACCGATGATTTCACTATTCAAAGATCAATATTTTCAAATATGCAAGCGAAAAGTTTTCATCATTAATCGTCAAGTCAATCTGGTACAGGGAAGTTCCGCTAATATACAAACTTTTCATTGCTACAGCTCACGCCTTATTGAATCTGGAATTAACTTGAAGCCAGAACGGAGATAACGCTTTTACTTACACTTGCCAATACTTATTGTGTTTTTTAATGGAGAGAATTATGTCCTTAAAGTGCTATCAAACTGACCCGGGAAATCACATACCATATGTATAGCAGAAACGCCTATCTTTTACCATACCCTTTTTTTTATAAGCAACCGCTCAATAAGCAACTAGGGCTGAATTGGCCTCAACATTAAGCAACTTGAGGGCTCAATTGAATAACTGTAAGCAACTAAGAAGTCAAACAACCAAGCTTATTCTCTTTCTTGTGTTAGGAAATTGTTCTTCGTTCTTATGTTTTGCATGTTGAAGTTCGTTAGCTAACGTTTTTCAACTTACTGCCTCCCAAAAGTCATGTTGTAGGCCTAACAGATGACGATTTTGACCCGGGAAGTCAGGGGTGGTTAGTAGGTACTAAAAATGTTAAGCAACGTTTAAGCAACTTTGAGGGCTGAAATGTCTAAAATTTTAAGCAACTTTGAGGGCTGGACGAAAGTCAAGTTGCTTATTTAAAAAAAAGAGTGTACCCTGAATAAACGAGTCCGAAAAGCCTGTTTTATACCATACCCTTGAGCTCTCAATAAAAAATTTTGAAAAAATTTTATCAGATTTGAATTATATTTACCAAAATTACCCAGTGCGCATATTTTCATGAAGATCTGACTACATTTGTTTTTCGGCTGTTTTTAGCTGCCTGATCCTAGACTTATTACCTTCCTCCCACTCTTTCGGAAACAGGGTGGTGGTGTGTGGAGGAGCGTAGACTACGACGAATGTAATAAGTCTAACCTGATCCAGGCGTTGACCCACAAAGACGAAAAGAGATCAAGCGAAATATCTTATGGCCTAATTTTTAAAACATTTTTTTATCCGCAGTCTCGAATCTTTAGACTCGAGAAATCTCAGTCGCCATTTAATTTTAGGGGGTGGGGCCTTTTAATGTATGTATTCATAATCCTTCAAAGTTGAGCAAACCATTTGAGATGAAATTTAGTGGAAATTAATTTAAACTGACTATTTAATAAATATTGCCACACTTCCAACATGAGGATGGAAAGTTATCTAAATTATTTGGCTACTGAGATCCTTGCTTCTCCTGTTAATGTTGCTTAGTGATTCTGTGTCTAATCTCTCTATCGTTGCTTCTTTCTTTCCTTGCAACTTTGTCTTTGTATCTCTTTATTTCTCGTAGGTATCTCGAAACCCCGCCAACGTAACTATTCGGTATTAGAGCTGATGTACACGAGATGGTTCTACTTGTTCTCGACTTGTTTTTTTACTTTGAGGATGTTTGATTATTGGAGTATAAAGTTAAGAAGGCCTTCACAACTTGCCAGACCTATGCTTGTTTTCAACAGAGGCCTAATTTGACTTCAAAAGCCAAGGGATATGCCGTGTCCTTGGACATTTGTGTAACCCGTCGACCCAAGAACGTCCTTCATGCTCTCATACTTAAGTTATACACTCTTATTCTTATACACTTTTCTGTTTGCAAACGTTGGCAAGAGTTTCAGAGTCAAAAGATTCGTTAGGAGGCTTCCCTATCTTGTGATTGCGCAAATATGACTGTAGCAAATGTTGTAGGAAATCCTATTATTACTTCTTACATTTTTTGAGTTTCTCAAAGCAGGGAAGCCTTAGCTGGTATGGCATATTTATTTATCTCCGGAAACGCCTTAGAAAGTTGTAGACGAAATCTTAGATTTATTTGTTTCAAGCTTTCTCTTGAAAATTACCAGAGTATGACGCTATCTTTGAACGTATGCTCTAAACAGGAAATTTTCCCTTCAGAAGAAATTTCCCGAGTGGAACTAAGCCACACATGGACATGTTCTGGCACATGGAAACAAGTTCTTGATATTTTTTCTCTCAAATTAATGTTTTACCATCAAGATTCAAGAACATCTTACAGCAAAGGCAGGGATATCGAAGGAATTAGCGGGGTTTGAAACCTCCATGGCAACAATTACTCTCCAAAACTACGATAACTACTGGCAAACAGTTGCGCCCACAATTTGTATTACAGTAAATAAAAGGAATGAATGAAAATGGAAGTATAACAAATGCACGTAAGACCGCAATATTGAAGAAATTTCAATAGTTATAAAAACATAGTCCATCACAACAAACAACAATCTTTTTTATAATCCTATCTTCTTTCCTTTGGAATATTCCTTATCTTGGAATCCGCCTTATGCAACTTGAGTATGCAAATTACCTTGGGTGAGTGCTTTCGTATAATAAAACGTGGACATCTACTGTTAAGATTGTTATAATGTATTTTAATGCACAAATGTTTGTTTTTGTTTCTTAGACCACGGGAGTGTTGGGCTTTCCGATATGCAAGTGGGATGGAATAATTGTTCAAACAGCATGTGTGGTGTGGAACAAAGCAAAACAGTAACTATGTTTCTAAAACTTGTGTTTACCCACGTATAACACCCACGTATAATTTTAACAAATTTGAAGCCTAACGCTTAGATTTGCCATTTCAGATTTTGCCTCGCAAGGTCTGAAGAACTGAGCTGCTCACTGCAAAATGTTGTTCCCGTACCTCGCCATCTTGGTTGTCCTTGCTTATGGAGCTGATTCGATGTGTCCGAAGCCTTGCTCTGTGAAAATGCTTAGCATTTGGCCTAGAAATGGTTACAGGGCGAGCGTTTCAGTCAAAGCTCCGATGAATTACAGAGGGCAAAGACCTTTCAGAATCAACATGTTCTTCAACATCGCACCCCTGAAAGTTGAGAACCTGAACATTCAAGGTGGGAGCATCAACATGAGGAAATCGAAACTGCTTGGAAAGAGAGTAACAATATTATTCAGACCAGATCAAAGAATTCGTAAAGGCTCGGCTGTAAGTAATCGTTTTGTAATTTATTCATAAAGTATTTGGAGAAAAGGGTTTCTGCTTAACTGAGTGCGCTCTTTTGGGACCTTTTCTGCGCCTTTTTTTCTGGAGACTTACGAGAGATCAAGAACCCGTTCTTTTGGACAACTCTTGGAAAAATCGGAGACTTTGTAGGCTCCAAACTTTCCTGACTTTAGAGCTGGAAGATTTCGCAGACTTCGCGGAGGAATTGTTTCCAAATCAACATCTCAAGTCATGTTTTTTAAGAAACTGCTTCTACAATGTCTACTTTTTTATAGTTCAGAAGAGACAGAAGACTCAAAGATTGAAAAACAGCCTCTGTTGGGTGAAAACTTAAAGAGCTTTCCGCAAAATAGCATTATCTACCAGTTACTGTTCAATGTTGACATGACGTTAGGAACACTTAAAACTCGTCATTTGCAAATAGATTTTGCGCTAAATTTCATGGGAGAGATGATCACAGTGAATCTGGTTCAAGATCTGCCGACCTTCAAGAAAACTGGTGAAATTTTCAGCGTTCTGGTCGCGCTTTTACAAATTGACCAACATTCTCACATCACACTGCCCCCTTCCCCCCAAAATAACCCTTTTCTTTACCAATAACAACCTTTGCAACATCTGCTTATGTGCTGTCAGCTGTTGACTGAAGTGCACTTACTTACTTAGGCCATTAATTTTATATTTTCTCTTTATGAAGGTTAAAATTGAATTCCTTGTGAGGCATTCAACAAAAATGCCACAGCTTATGGAAGTACGCTTCTGGAAAAAGCCCGTCTGCTCATCCGCTCCTTGTCCAACTGGTAACGAGACAAGCACTGTTATGCCAATGACAACGAAACCATCTCAATTTCCAAAATGTGACAGAAGAATCGTCAAAGAACTTGATTTGGCTCCTGATTACATCAAAGTTCGGTTGAATTTACCGGTAGCCACAGCAATGAAAGGCTGGAAGCTTGAGATTCTGTTTAACAAACCTATCCTGCGTCTGTCCAATTTCCCTGCTCTCCTTGTTGAAGAAAGAGCCATGCGCTACTTCGTTCTTGAAAATCTGGTTTACAATGAAGATGTTGACGCTGGTACTTTTGGGTTCATGTTTTTGGCTCATTTTGATCGGAATTATGGATCTCATCCAAAAGTTGCAATGCTGAAATTTGGTTCTTTTGTATGCAAGATGAATGATAATGTCACCATCCCGCCAACGACCGTTGCACCACCCACCACGAGACCACAGCCCACCACCGAGAGACAAACAACCAGGCCACAAGAGGTTACTACAATTGGTCCTGCTACAACCCAAAAACCGGATGTGACGACTGAAGAACCAGAAGTTGTAACAACAAAATCTCCTATTACGTCAGGTCCCATGACGACGGCTGAACCGGAAATCACAACAGAAAGAATAACAACTGAAGAGCCCGTTACAACGGAAGCTCCTGTGACAACAGAAGCTCCAGTAACAACTGTGCCGGAAGTTACAACTGATGCAGTTACAACTGCAGAACCGGAAGTCACAACTGCTAAAACGGAAGAGCCACCAACCATGCCTCCAGAAAGCACTTCGCCTGCACCGGAAGAGACATCTACCAAACCGGAAATGACGACAAAGAAACCAACAACGGCAAAGGTAAATAGGAAAAGAGATCCGGATTTGTTTGATCCGATTTTAGGGGAAGAAAACTAAGGACCTCAACTTTTGACACTTTTTAAGGTTAATTTGTATCCTTTTATTAGCACTATTCTCAAGACAACACTAACAATTATGCTCATAACGCTCACTAAGTTGGGAGATATCAACTGTTGGCGCTATTTCTATTTATTCCGTATAAGCCACATTTCGTGCTACAAATTATTTATTAATTGTTTTTATTTGTATTTCTGTCAATGAGTTGCAATCGTTCAATGTTTTGTATCATTGCTATTTGTATTCCTTATCTATCTCAGCATCAAGGAGTTCGTGTTTTTTGTTAATGTTCGTTCGTTTTCTTCCAATATAATCTTAGGAAAAGTCCTGATCATGTGGGCCTATGTTGGTTGTCTTATTAAGTTTTCACAACGTTGTCCCAAGTCCCTTTTTATGTCCGGAGGACATATTAAGAGGGTGTTCGTGGTAATAGATTAATATATAGGCATATAGACGCTTTTTCCTGCCAAACCGCGTAACAAAAGATAAAACACAAATGATAGGAATTAAACTTTGAAATCGCCGTTAAGTGTTGTCGTTAGTGGGCATAATTAACAAAATGCGATTGCTTGCCAAAAACATCAATTAGTATCAACTGTTATTGTAGCGTAGTGGAATAATGCGCTTGTTTCTTGCGCTAAGGGTTGGGAGCTCGATCCAAGATGCAGGAAACTAAAAATTTGACACCAAGATTTTCTCGCAAAAAAGCCGGCTCGGTCGGGCTTCAAAAAAAGGTTTGACTACAATATTGCAAAATTTTGCTCAAATCTAATTTGATTTTACTTTTTATTTTGAAATATTTTCATAAAATTTTTGATTGGGTTGTTATTCTCAGAGGTTTCTAGAAGTCCTCTTACATGTAAGATATTTTCGTGTGAAGAGAGGAGGAGATTGTGGCGCAGTAGAAATTGTTGCCAAGTTAGACAGAAGAATTTTTTTCAAAACAGTTTGCGGCTTCGAGAATCATCTGAAAATAAATGGTTCAAAGTGGCAATCAATTCTTCAAAGTGCTACTAATTATCGAATATAGTCATCTGCATAGTATGCGAATTCTTATGATAGCTTTGGAGATTCTAGAATAATAATTCATCACTTGAAGCGAAGATTACAGGTTTCGGTGCACTGAAGGGAGTTACACAGTTTAACCTATGAGTTCAAATTTATTAGTACATATACGTTACTATAGGTTTTCTATTTTCGATTCAAAGTTTTGGGATTCTTTCAGGAAAGATTCATCTGATCACATTGTCAACAATCGCATCATCATCATAATGGATCATTATCATCATCACCATCATCATCACAATCACCAATCATTGTCGTTAACATGGTCATCATTGTTGAAGGAGATGATGATCATGTTGAAGACGATGATGATCTTGTTGAAGACGGTGGTCATCATTTTCGTCTTCAACGTGATCATCATCATCGTTGTCGCCGTCGTCGAGTATCATAATCATCATCATGATCGTCTTTAGCATAATCATCATGGTCATTGTCATCCTCTTCAAAGTCATCATCATCTTCAAAATCATCATCATCATCATCATCATCATCATCATCATCATCATCATCATCATCATCATCACCAACTTAATCATCATTCTCGTCATCGTTGTCTTCTTCTTCGTCATCTTCGTCATTATTAACATCATCTTCATCATTACTATCATCATCATCAGCGTCCTTCGGACATTGCTACAGCGTTGCTATTTTTATCTTTGCTGAAAGGCATGAAACGTAATGCATTGCGTTTTATGTATACTTCACTTTCAAACCGGCGGACCCTAAGAACAACCAGCTGAAATTCACTTTAGAATAATTATTCTAACTCTAACGAAATGCCTGAATTGAAAATTCTGCGATTAAGGCTTCTCAGCAACTCTTCCATTTTCTCTTCGCTTATGTCTCATTCACACTGCAAGTCCTGATTGGTCACTCTATCGAATTGATCTGATTGTTGGAAGTTTACAATGGGTACCCCCTTTAATTCTCTCAGTATGAAGCTTATAAATCTTAGACTAGAAATACATATAAACCGATAATAAATCTTTAAATCTGAAGGTGACGACGGAAGAGAAAAAGACAACATCAAATCCATTGGCTTGCAAACCTGAGTTTAACTACGATCAAGTTTTGAATCTGTCTCTTCTGTTTTACGAAGCTCAAAGATCTGGTAAACTCCCAGCATCAAATAGAATTCCATACAGGAAAGATTCAGCTGTTGATGATGGTAAAGATGTTGCCAAAGACCTTTCAGGAGGATATTATGACGCTGGTGACTTTGTCAAGTTTAATTTCCCAATGGCTTATACGATTACTGTGTTATCGTGGGGTGCAATTCAGTATGAAGGTGCTTACAAATCTTCTGGTCAATACCAAAATATGTTGGATGCAATAAAGTGGGGAACAGATTATTTCATCAAATGCCACACTGCTAAGAATGAGTTGTATGGTCAGGTTGGTGATGGTGATGTTGATCATGCATCTTGGGGAAGACCAGAAGATATGACCATGAACAGACCATCTGCAAAGATAGATGCATCTAAACCAGGTATGTTTTAATTGTCTGCTATTGCCTCAACCTGTGACTACCATCAACAGGCTATCGATCACTGATTATGCAATTAATTTGGTAAATGTCTTCTATTGTATTTTAGTATATAGACTAGCCGAGATGCTCGCGTTTGATGGAAATTAATGCATCGTTCTCAGCTTACCCTGCACATCAAAACTAAATTGAAATTGATTTCATGTTATGTACACGACTGTTTTCTGACTCGTGTATTAATGTCAAGGGTTTGAATAAATGAAGTGTAATGAAGGGAGGCAGGAAGAGGAAGTGTAGTGAATTTGCAATCAAGCACACCTAACATCGCAATCAAATTACTCTACAATGTTTAATTCTGTTATGGTAATTGTTTTTTTCCCTCTCATAGGATCTGATCTTGCTGGTGAAACTGCAGCAGCCCTGGCAGCCGCATCGATTGTATTCCGATCAAACACAGTATACTCGCAGACATTGCTGAGGCATGCAAAAGAGTTTTTCGACTTTGCAGACAAATTCAGAGGCGTCTACAGTAATTCTATCCCGAATGCAGCCAAATTCTACAAAAGCTGGAGTGGTTATAATGACGAGCTCACTTGGGCAGCAGCTTGGTTGTACAGAGCATCAAAAGAAGCAAAATACCTAACAGCAGCGAAATCCTTCTACACTCAGTTTGGTATGTTTTCAAACCCTCAAGAATTCTCGTGGGATGACAAGAAAGCTGGCGTACAGGTACTGATGGCGCAAATCACATCTGAGAGCTCATACAAACAGAACGTAGAAACATTCTGCACTTCAATTTTGAACAAGCAGAGAACGCCAGCTGGACTGGTTTTCATCAGTCAATGGGGAGCAAACAGGCATGCTGCAAATGTTGCATTCATATGCCTTCTTGCTGCTGATCTTGGCATCAGACAAAATGAATACCGATCATTTGCACGATCTCAGATTCACTACATGCTCGGTAAACCGAATTCCCCACGCAGTTTCGTGGTTGGTTTCGGTAGAAATCCACCCCAGCGACCCCATCATAGATCGAGCTCCTGCCCCAACGCTCCTGAAGTTTGCGACTGGAATGATTACAACAGTGCTGCTCCTAACCCGCATGTATTGTACGGTGCTCTTGTTGGGGGGCCTGATGCAAATGATAATTATTTGGATAATCGAAGTGATTACGTCAAAAATGAAGTTGCTTGCGATTACAATGCTGGGTTCCAGTCCGCTTTGGCTGCTTTGAAACATCTCCAGTTGAATGGAAAATGCTGAAACTTTTATAACTTAATTTAAGTGTGTCTGAATTTTACTTTTAATTTATTCAACCATTATCTGATAAATGAGTTAAAACTTTCAGATTAGATTTAGTTATTTATTCTTTAACGTTAGTAGATAAGTATAAACTTTGCCCTCCTATTTGCTAATAAATGTTTAACATTTTGCTTGGAAGTTTTGCTTTATTTTCTTAACTGACGTGAAAACTGATGAAATTGATGAAAATTGTTATCCTTTCTTGAAGAAACGCGTTACTATCTGAAATTTACTAATTTTATTGGTTCAGCAACGCAAATAGATGTTTCTTACACGGGATTTAAAATCGTACGATTTAATTTGCAAATTGAATCTAAATCATTTAAATTTGCAGTTTATTCAGCTGAATGTAACGACTGCAGTACCAAGCTGATTAGAGTTGTGCCCACGATTTTCATGACATTATTAATTCGCACGATGAAGCACGCGTGGTAAAAGATTTCTGAACGCTAAAATCGCTGGAAGAAAGCAGAAATGATTTCTGCTTTTCATCATATAGACCCGTGTAAAAGGGCTATAAGCAAAAAAAGAAGGAACCTAATTGATAACGAAATACACTCCCTGTTTCAAAGTATCCTTTTGAGCGTATTCTCTTGGAAGAAAATTTAGCTTCAATTTTCACAGATGCTATGAAAGCGGTCACGTTCCCATTCGAGATGGACCGCAAATACTGTAGCCCCAAGATAGACTTGCAGGTCCGGGCAATCTTAAAAGGACCTTTTTCTTCACGTTGATTTGGCATGAAATTTCACATGATTTGCAATGATTTGGGCCTCTTGCCTCTTAGGATATTTCTGTTCTGAAGATTGAGATATTTTGTCGTATAACGGCTCACTATAATTGTAGAATGGTTCGGTTTTTACACTATTTCTGATAAGAAACTATAAGAGTCCTTGATCACTTCACTTTTTGGCCCTGGGCCGCAGCAGATCTAAAATGGCCCTTGTATTAAGGTGCTGCAGGCATACTGTTGCTTATCAATGTAAAAATGTAGTTTCGTTTACAAATGTTTGTTTTTGGTTCTTAGACCTTGAGATAGCTGGGTTAACGGATATGTCAGTGAGATTGAATAATTGTAGAACCTTGTTGAACCAGCGTGTGAAATTTTGACCAAGGTAACAAATAATGACTAATTTACGTTTATCCAAGTGTCTCACTTGTAGTCGTTATCATTATAAATTTGAAGTAAACCCAAAGATTTCTCATTTCAGGTTTTGCTCGTTCTGAGAAACTGAACTGCTGGTTTCAAAATGCTTTTCCAGTACCTCGCCATTTTCGCTGTTCTGGCTTTTGGAGCTGACTCAATATGCCCGAAGTCTTGCCCGGTGAAGATGATCAGAGCTTGGCCTAACAGTGGCTACCATGCAAACGTTTCAGTCATAGCTCCTGATAACTTCAGAAATCAAAAACCCTTCAAAATCAGCATGTTCTTCGACATCGCACCTCAAAGAGTGGAGAATCTTTACATTAAAGGGGGAAGCATAAATATGGTAAATTCTCAAATACCTGGGAAAAGAATAACTCTGTACTTCAGACCAGATCGAAGGATTCGTAAAGGGTCAATTGTAAGTACTCATTCAGTTTATTTTCCATTTCTTTTTTAAAGGGTTTCATTCTTTCAGAAACGTGTCTACTTGACTCGAAGTCGCGTCGCGTGGCCTTGTGGAAATCTAGACCCTTGCAGTCGATTATTAGAGCATTTAGTTATAGTGTTTTCTTGTGAACTTAGCTTTCCCTTTTTTATAGGTGGATATCGAATTCCTGGTAAGGCATTCGACAAAAACCCCACAGCTGAATGAAATTCGTTTCCGTAAAAAATCCGTCTGCTCGTCGACCTCTTGCCCAACTGACAAGAAAAGCACAGCCATGCCAGTGACAACACAGCCATCTCAAGCCTCAAAATGCGACAAAAAAGTTGCCAATAATGTTGAATTGGCTCCTGATCACATGAAAGTTCGACTGAATTTCACAGTTGTATCTGCAATGAATGGCTGGAAGCTTGAGATTCTGTTTGATAAGCCTATTTTGAGTCTTTCCAATTTCCCTGCCTTACTAACTGAAGAAAGAGCCATGCGCTATTTCGTTCTTGAAAATATGCCTCACAATCAAGATGTCCCTGTCGGATATTTTGGGTTTGACGTCTTGGCTCATTTTGATCGCAATTACATCTCTCCTCCGAAAATAACAATGCTGAAATTCGGATCCTTTGTCTGCAAGCTGAACGATAACGTAGCTGTACCGCCAACAACAATTGCACCGCCCAGCACGAGACCACAGCCCACCACCGAAAGGCCCACGACCAGCCCTCAAGAAGTAACAACTAATAGCCCTGTAACAACCCGGAAACCGGACGTGACGACTGAGGAGCCGGAAGTGACGAAGGAACCGTCTACTAGTCCTACTGATATCACAACATCTCCACCGGAAGTCACTACAGGAAGACCGGATATGACGACAAGGAAACCAACGACCATAAAGGTATGTAGGTCAAGAGATTCTGATATATTTGATGCATTTACAAAAGATATAAGCTAGGGAATCAATCTTCTTTAGACTGAGACTCCAGACGTCTTAAACTAAATGCAGATGTCAAACTTTTGATACAAGTTACGTGACCAAAACGACTGGGTTGCTTGAAAAGAATCTGCTAAAATCACTGTGATATATAATTTGAAATACGTAAAAATCATTTAATGAAATCTCAAAAGAATAAATTTAGGTAACTAAACGTTGATATCACCAAATATGATATTACGTACGGGTTTTGTGGCCCTACAGGCCTAAACTAATCGAAAATTAGTATATATGACTAGCTCGTAGAATCAATACAGATTGGAGTAAGTTTCAAACACGAATGTATTAGCCAAAGAAGCATTGAGCATATCAGCATAAAATGTGTAAGCGTTACTCAAAAATGGTCATCAGAATTAATGCAGGTCACAGGCATTTTGCTTTGTCTTTCTAAAGAATGCATCACACTAAAATGCTTGCTTGCGTGCCTGGTCATTTCTGTCGTAAGGCTCGTTTTGAGAATACTTCTTTACTTTACTTTTAATGGCTGAAGCTTCATGTAAATGTTGTTTCATGTCGAAACTTTACAGAAGACGATCGGAACAAAGGCTATTTAACAAGAACTTCTTGAAATTCTTGAAATCCTCGTTTTAGGTAACCACAGAAAAGCAAAAGACAACATCAAATCCATTGGCTTGCAAACCTGAGTTTAACTACGATAAAGTTTTGAAGCTGTCTCTTCTGTTTTACGAAGCTCAAAGATCTGGTAAACTCCCAGCATCAAATAGAATTCCATACAGGAAAGATTCAGCTGTTAATGATGGTAAAGATGTTGGCAAAGACCTCTCAGGGGGATATTATGACGCTGGTGACTTTGTTAAGTTTAATTTCCCAATGGCTTATACGATTACTGTGTTGTCATGGGGTGCAATTCAGTATGATGACGCTTACAGAGCTTCTGGTCAATATCAGAATATGTTGGATGCAATAAAGTGGGGAACAGATTATTTTATCAAATGTCACACCGCTAAGAATGAGCTGTATGGTCAGGTTGGTGACGGTCATGTTGATCATTCATCCTGGGGAAGACCAGAAGATATGACCATGAACAGACCATCTGCAAAGATAGATGAATCTAAACCAGGTACATTTCATTGTCTGCTTATTACCTCAGCCAGTAATTACCGTCCTCAAGCTATCTTTAAATGATTATGTAATTAATTTAATAACTGTCTTGTATTGAATTTAGTACATATGACTAGCCGGGGTGCCCATGTCATTTGGCAACATAAACATCGTTTTCAGATTAAAGGGCATAGATTTCTTATCAAAACTGAATCAAATTAACTCCATGTTTTGTATACGGCTGTTTTCTGATTCTTTTATTAATTTCAAGAGTTAAAATCAAGGAATTGCTATCTTTAACTGAATTTAGTATATATGACTAGCCGGGGTGCCTGTGTCTGTTGGAAACATATACATCGTTTTCACTTTAAATCACAAAGACTTATTTCTCAAACTAAATCAAATTAACTCCATGTTTTTCATACGGCTGTTTTCTGAATTTCAGGAGTTTAAATCAAGGAATTGCTGTCTTGTATTGATTTTAGTATATATGACCAGCTAGGGTGCCCGTGTCAGATGGAAACATATACTTTTGTTTGAGTTTAAGAAATCTAGCATCTTAAGAATTCAAAATCAGACACACCTTAAATTTTGCATTCAAAACTATCTGCAACATATAGCTCTACAATGATCTTTTATTATTTTTATTCTCATAGGATCTGAGTTGGCTGGTGAAACTGCAGCAGCCCTGGCAGCCGCATCGATTGTATTCCGATCAGACACAGCATACTCACAGACTTTGCTGAGACATGCAAAGGAGTTGTTCGACTTTGCAGACAAATTCAGAGGCGTCTACAGTAATTCTATCCCCAATGCAGCCAATTTCTACAAAAGCTGGAGTGGTTATAATGACGAGCTCACTTGGGCAGCAGCTTGGTTGTACAAGGCTTCAAAAGAAGCAAAATATCTTTCAGCAGCTAAATCCTTCTACAATCAGTTTGGTATGTCTTCAAACCCTCAAGAATTCTCGTGGGATGATAAGAAAGCTGGTGTACAGGTACTGATGGCGCAAATCACATCTGAGAGCTCTTACAAGCAGAACGTAAAAACATTCTGCAATTCAATTTTGAACAAACAGAGAACACCAGCTGGACTGGTCTTCGTCAGTCAATGGGGAGCAAACAGGCATGCTGCAAATGTTGCATTCATATGCCTTCTTGCTGCTGATCTTGGCATCAGACAAGATGATTACCGATTATTTGCACGATCGCAAATTCACTACATGCTCGGTAAGCCGAATTCCCCACGCAGTTTCGTTGTTGGTTTTGGTAGGAATCCACCCCAGCGACCCCATCATAGATCGAGTTCCTGCCCCAATGCTCCTGACATTTGCGACTGGAATGACTACAACAGTGCTGCTCCCAACCCCCATGTATTGTACGGTGCACTTGTTGGGGGGCCTGATGCAAATGATAACTATTCGGATAATCGAAGTGATTACGTCAAAAATGAAGTTGCTTGCGATTATAATGCTGGGTTCCAGTCCGCTTTGGCTGCTTTGAAACATCTTCAACTCAATGGAAAATGCTGAAACTTATATAATTTGTTTTGAACTGTAGAACAAATAATTCATCCGAAATCTTATGAATGAGTGAAAAAATTCCATATTCTTTAATTTTTCTAGATAATTATTAACTTCGTAGTTCTTTTCGTTGATTATATTTAACATTTTGCTTGGAAATGTCGCTTTATTGTCTTAGCTGATGTTAAAACTGGTGAAATTGATTAAAACTGTCTTCCTTGCCTCCAGAAATGCCTTACTTGCTAAAATTAACTAGTTTTGTTGGTTCAGCAGCCCGAATAGATCTAGACGCATCCTGTAACTGATCTTGACGGCAAAAGTCTTCTGTCGGTACTTTCATAGTTACACTACATCGATTCGCGTGTCATGAGTTGGAAGCGAAAACAAAGGATATCCACAGGGCCGTCCCGACAAAACTTTTCAAGGGGGGGTGTGACCGTCTCGATTTGCCGACTAGAGCCCAACTGAAAACCCCTTTTTAGACATCATCAAATGGACTTAGGAGGGTACTTAAACTTTGATTAACGGGCGTTGAGTTAGAACATGCGCCGAAGGCGCACGCTGCTAGGGGGTTCTGGGGGTGTTGTCCCCGGAAAATTTTGGGAAAACCTGAAGCTAGAATCGCTCTAACGGCCCTTTCCGAACTCTTAAAATGCAATTTTCTTTAAACTCTATCGTGGAATTCATACGGAATTCTTATGGTCTTTGAGTGCTACAAAATTGTAGTCAAAAGCTGAACCATCTTAGAACGTCTGAATTCTAAACGAATCCGAAGGATTGACAAATAGTATTGCTTGCTATATTGCATGTACCGTAATGCAGTATCTAATTGATACTGCATTGCATTACAGTACATGCAATGAATGGATCTACAAAATTGTTGCTCTGGTGCATCGTGGTCGGTGAAACGTTGAAATTGGAAAAAATATGGCATATTCTGGAAAATTTTGATTGTATAACTTTGATCTGTAGCATGGAGATCAATTAGTGTAAACTTCGTTTGGTCGGCCCTCCCTTGTCAAGCAAATAGATGCTCCATGCTTTTGCACTAGTTCTGTTTTATTTCCCATTGTTTTTCCTTAGCCTTTACTCTGTATAAATGATCCATGAATGCATAAAATATTGATTTCACCGACTGAAACTAACGATTTGTCGACTGGTCCTTTTTCAAGGGGGGTGTCTCACCCCCAACACCCCCAATGTAGGGACGGCCCTGGATATCCAATTATGGTATGGGAGCCGGATATTCCCTCCCCCGGTAGGCTGGCGGAAGATTCACGGAGAATAGCGATTGGCGTAATGGTCACCGTTATAAGATGCGGCGCCTCAGCCACATTGTCTCGTCATTGTGGATGCAAGTGGGGAGCATCCATCTCAGCACCGGATCATATGTTTTTGCTTTTGCTTGGCAGTTACAAATAGAGCCTCGTTTGCATCTAGTGCTTCCCACATTCACGAGTCCAAAATGGCGACAGCTTCTGGTTTTACTTTTGGCGGTTCTTCAGGGGTTTTTGGCTCGACTACAAAGACAACTGCAAGTGCATTCCCAGCTTTTGGAACAGCATCGACTGCAGCACAGTCTACATCATCAGGTTTTAGTTTTGGTTTGGCAAAAACAACTGCTGCAGCTACAACTTCAACTGGCCTAAGTTTTGGTTTTGGGAATTCTTCAGGTTCATCTAAAACGACAACTGGTTCTGCTTTCGCATTCAGTAAACCGGCAGCAAGTGTCAGTGCTTTCTCAGTGACAACAACATCCCAACCAAAACAACAGCTTGGTTTTGGTACTCTCTCTTCAGCCGGATCTGGTACTGCTACAGGATTTGGTCTTGGCCAAAATTTATTTTCCAAGCCTGCCAGCACAGCAGCAACATCAGCTTTTCAACTGAATACTGCTAAAACCCAAAGTGGTAATCTGTGGTCGTTAGGGACAGCTACAACCACTGTTGCAGCTAATGCAGTACCTACTTCCACTGCGTGAGTTGTTTGCTATTCAAATTGCACATTTTGGCTTGCACAAACAAGAGAGATAGCACCAATTTTCTTTGCAGTTTGCGTTAAAAAATGTTACCTTGCAATTCTATTGTTTTTTTAACTGTGGTGGGACAGAAGCTGTGCATCAATCATTAGATAGCATTAAATTGTCTGCACATTTGCCAAAATTTGCAATCTGATCTTGCTTTTCCGGTTTTTGCAGATTGCCATGATGCATTTCATGTTTATGCCATTCCAAGGATACAGCAACAGAAGAATGCTCTTCAACTTTGGTGCTCTTTGACATATAGCACATGAAATGCAATCTGAGCAGTATCATGCTGATGTCTGCTTAGATTGGTTGATAAGAGGAGTAATGATCTCCCAGATATTGTATGATCCCTAGTATATTCTATGAGACATACAGTGGTGTTGGCAGGGGGCACAGGAGGGCAGTTGCCCCTCCAAAAGACAATTCTGAAAAAGATGGCATCAGGGGAGGGCATTTATCCATAATGTGTTTTGTTCTATAACATAATTTATTTTAATGTTGTAGAAATTCAATATTCAAACACAATGAACAATAGTCAAATGCCCCTGTGCCATCTTTTGCAGAATATTCTATAATTACCAAGATAGATTTTGTATACTGTATAGCCTATAAGTTAATCTGATGTAGAAATTTTGCAGGGTACAGTTTGCTCCTTTTATCTTTAAACCGCCCCATATTATACTTTGACCACACCCTTATGTCCCTCTAATGTTTGTCATCTAACCATGCCCTAGGAGACAAAGATTTAGCACACTGTGAATTAGCAAGGCTTTCATCATTTTTTAGTCAGGTGTCATTGGAAAATCCAAAGGATGCACAAGTTC